>CANUEX010071352.1:0-26751 GCA_948099535.1 Jatropha multifida | reverse complement strand
CGTCTTAGTACATTTCAAACATACATACATGAGGCCAAAATCATATAATTCCATCTTAAATCATTATATTTCTTATAAACCATTTCATAATAAAACATTTCATAACTTAACATATTTTCCACCAAAATTTCATAAATTTACGACTTAGGAAAATTATCAAATTTGCATACTTATGCAAAGCAAATTTCCTATTTACAAAACACATATTCAAGATCCTTAATTTGTATTAATTATTTTCTATATTTCTTTTTATTAAGATATATTTATAAATTAGTCAAATTTTGAGGGTTTTGTGAATAAATGTACTAAATCAAGAATTTCTAGCACTTTAATAACCTTGACCTTTGCTGGGTTTCTAGGGAATAATTGGAGTTGTAGATATCCAAATTGAGTGAAATTTAATTTTTTAGAAAGTTAAGACAAAATTCTACAAGTTTCATGAAGGATTTAAAACCTAATATTATCATTTTAGGGGGGTCAAAGATAAGCAACCAATTCAGACATACTAGTGGGCTGCCATGACAAAATCAGTTTTGAAAATAAAATCATAAATTGAGCTACAAGTATCCAAATTAGACATAAGAAGATTTTTTCGAAATATAAAAATTAGAGCTACAACTTCCATGAAGGACATAAGACATTATCTTGCCATTTTAGTGGCCAAAATGGACTATCAATTTGGATATACAAGTGAGACACCATAACAGAACCAGTTTTGGTATTTTAATCATAAGTTGAGCTACAAGTATTAGAATTGAACATAAGAGGATGTTTTGGAAAGAAATAGAGCTATAACTTTCATGAGGAGGTTAGATATAGATGGGAACTATAAAGGGGTCGAAAAATGACTTCTAATCCCACCTAAGAACACATCTAACATCAAAATTCATCAATTCCAAACAATTCACATAAAACCCCTAACTTTTCATTTAAAACATGAATTCTCAAAATTAAATTTAAACCTAAAAATTGAAAACTTAAGAAATGAAAGGAGAAAGAGAATAATATTGCATTAACCTTCAAATTAAGCTTGGTTAAGCTTATTCAATCTAATTCCTTTTCATTCCCTTTTACTTTGGAGAAGGGTTCACCGAACTCTTTCAATTATCAAAACTTACATACCCTAATCATGAAAATAATCAAAGAAGGATGTGGAACATGATTTAGTGCATAATCTAACATATCTAAGCTATGAATTACTCATTTAAATCATTAGAGTCAAAAATCACAACTTACTTATTTTGATAGCAAACTCCAATATCTTTGCTTCTAATCTCCAAATACCACCTTATTAATTTAATTCTTCAAGTTTAATGACAATACTATGATTTAATTGATCTATTTTAGTGTCGTTTGTAAGTAGAGAAATTGAAGGAAGATGGAGGAGAGAAAGAAAGAGTGTGGCATTGGAAATGGAGAAGAAGAAGAAGAAATAGTTGGATAAGTGTTGATTTTAAGTAGCAAAGTCAAACTTGGCTACTTCATTTTATGTCAAATGGATGGCTAGGAGTTAGTCTCTAGTATTTTCATCCAAGGGCTCTAAGTATTCACTAAATAATTCTCCTCCAATTATTATTTAACTCCACAATTTTATTAACTTAACTCTATAAAAATAATTCCTCATTTATTCCTTAACATACTATACTAGAAAACATTATTCATCAGATATTTAAATTATCCAAAAATATTCATGAAATATTTTTCACCCACTTAAATCATATAAACATACTCCAAAAATATTAAATAACATAATAGACATCAATAGTAATTTTTCGGACCAAAATAATACAAAGTTTCGGACCGATGTTACTATTCATAGGCCGATAAACTACTTTTCACCAGTGATTTATTACCTCCTTAATCATGAATAATTTATATCTTAACTTAAATTAATTAAGACTAATCACATAAAGTCTAATTAACTCCATGAATAATAATTATGCTCAATATCATTTTTGGGTCCAAATAAAATATTATTTGTCTCTCGGCTGATACCATTCTTGACCCGAACCAAATAATATCATTTTAAGATCCGAAAATTTGGGGCGTTACACTCTTTGAGGATGGTTCACCCACCTCTTCAAAGTAGCAAAAATCAACATCAAAATCATGAGCAATGGCAAAGATAAGGAGCATGATTTAATGCACAATCTAATGTACTCTAGTATCATAAACTATTAAATTTAAAAATCTAAAACTTACAACTTACTTGCCTTAGGAAGAGTTCTCCAAAAGCCTTAGTTCTAGTCTCCAATTCCCACTCCTTTATCTTAGGTCTTGAGGTTTAATTACTAATTTAAGCTTTAATTAGGTGGTTTGGTGTAGTTTTTATGAGTTGGGAGTTGAAAGAAAAATGGAGGAAAGAGAGGTGAAGTTGGCGCACAAGGTGGAGAAGAAGAAGAGAAAATGAAAATTAAAATAATGGTAATTGACTTTAAGTAGTAAAGTCAAACTTGGCTACCTAATTTTATGTCAAATGAATGGCTAGGATTGTAACACCCCCTTTCCGATCTCGTAGGACCAAAACAGGAGATGTTGCATTCTGTGTCGGAGGCACATATAGGCTTGCTTATTAGTACAAAACTAGTATTAGTGAAAACATAACATAGCAATTAAACACTCAGTTTAGAAATCCTTTAAAACGTACAGTGGAAGTCTTAGTAACTCAAATTTGCCTAAACAATTCGATTATAAAAATTTGAGGGAAATTTAAAATCTTTAAATACAGTAATAGTAACCGATTAAACATTTATGAAAAGTTAGGCAAATCCTTTAGAAAATTTTAAGCGTTCCCTTTGAAAATCCACTTAAAAAAAATGAACAAAACCATTTATAAAACATTATCAAGGTGATAGTAATTTCCTAGGAGCCCTTTACACACATTTAATATTCCAATTCGATAAAACGAATCTCAAGAGGAAACATCCTCAAAATCAACTTTAATAAATTTCAAGACATCAAAAGTCCAATCTCAAAGTAAAAGTTCAAATCCATATAGAACAAGTCAAAATCCTCAAAGAGTTTAAAAGAAATAAAAGAAATAGTTGTGTTTAGACAATATAAGCCCCTTATCAAACCAATGCTCCTATTATTGTGAACCTAACACATACCACGAGTCCGAAATCAAGACTCACTCAAATATGGAAATAGAAGTCTTTCTCTGGCTACAAGTACTCGCAATCCACAGCAAACAAATCTTCATCCTACGCGAGTTTAAAAAAATATTGCGCTGAGTATAAAACTTAGTGGTACTCAACAATATATATGTGTCACATAGCAAACAAACAAGTATAGTTCATTGAAACCATATATCAATTATAATCAAGATATGCATGGCATAAGAGCATATTATATAAGTTAAGAAAAATTTTAAGAAATCAATGATGGAGGAGTTCGATATGTCAAATTTATATTTGATACACTATTTTCTTGGCATAGAAGTAAAACAATTTGCAACTGAAATTTTATTTTTAAAAAAAATATTTGCAAGATGTTCTTGACAAATTTCAAATGAAAAATTACAATCCTGTGAGCATTCCAATGGAGAAGGGCCTTAAGCTTATCAAGGATCTTGAAGGAAGAAAGGTAGACAACACTTTATATAAGCAAATGATGGGAAGTCTAATGTACTTGACAACAACAAAGCCTGATGTGATGCATGCATATGTCTTATCAGTAGGTTCATAAAGTGTCCAACGAAATTGCGTTTATAAGCTACCAAGAGGATTTTGTGGTACTTCAAGATACTGGTGACTTTGGAATTTTTTATAAAAGGGAAGTAAGTGGGATTTTAATTGGTTACGAAGACAGTGATTGTAATACCTCGATTTCAAAATTGAGAAAATTATAAGATAATTTTCTAGTGATATAATTCTTTTACTTCTTAAATAAATAAATTATTTGATTATAGTCTTAATCTATCATTATTGGTATTTATTAGAAATTATTAATAATCATTTTCAAAATAGTTTAATTGGATTTTTTTTTTCCTATTACTCGAACATTCGAATTGTTTAACTTGTGATTATTAATAATTATTGGCATTTATTTAATAATTAAGCAAGTTTGAAAGTAAACTTAATTAAGAAAAATTAAGTTGATTGATAGTACTTCTTAATTACAAGCATTTGCTTGTTAAGATACAAATTTGTATTATTATTAGTGATTAAAAATAAGAATTTTAAATAATTACTTAGTAATAATCTAATAGTGAGTATTTGTTCAACTCAAATTAATAACGTATAGTCATATGTTAGTATTTGTTAAATTAAATACATAAAGGCAAATAAAATTTAAAAAAAAAAGTCAGCAAACAAGACAATCCTCTCTCTCGTCTCTCCCTTCTAGCCCGACACAGATGCCATCTCCTTCCCCTCCTCCATTTCCAGCAAAATACCATGGAAAGAGGTGATTATGAACTCCAAGATGCTCTACTTGCTGCGAGGAGAACGAATCGAGCCTGGGTTTGCTCGATTTGAGCTTGGATTGAAGGAGAAATGAAGTTGTATCTTCACGGCACTGTGACGATATCTATCGGTGATTCACGCCATTACTAGTGAAACTAGACGAAGCGAAGAGCTTGAATGAGCTCCCCTTGACTTGTTGAGTGATTTTTCTAAATCGATTGAAGAGATTGACAGAGAATGAGAGGAACCACCGTTCGCGACGGCACCAACAGTTGTTGGAGCTATTTTCGGCTAAACGAGCCACTAGCTCGATGAACGAGCAATGGATTTGAGTTCTCCAAGTAAATTCGAGCATTTTGGTACGAATTTCGTGATTTTCTAGCAAGGTGCGTTCTTTCGGCCACCATGCACGGCCGGCAGAATCAATGAGTTGGGAAAATGTAAAATGAAGATACTTGAATTATTATTAAGCCAGTTACAGATCAATTAAATATGAAAAAAATATATATTATTAGATTGATACTGAAATAGATAAATTACTTAAAATTGAATTATTTGGCTCGGAGGATAGACTGTGTAAATTATATTGAAAATAATATTTAATTATGGGCGACCCTAACCTAATATGAAATGCTATCAAATTATAATAGAAAAAAAATGATTGATATATTATATAAGATAATAAATTATATTATTAAATAAAGAAATAATTCGATAAAAGAATAAGTTAGTTAAGAAAATGTAAGATTAGATTTTTGTTTAATTGAATTTAATAAGTATTTGAAAATTTGAATTTTAAGTGATTGTTAGAAAATAAAGAAAGTAAAGGAATTTAAGAATTTTATTTCAAAAATTTATTATATTTATTTAGTGAAACAAATAAGTATAAATAAATATTTATACACTTTATTTTATAAATTGAGATAAATATTTGTTCTAAATGGAACAAAAAGGTAATCACAAAAATATTTTGAAAAGCAAAATATGGTTTCTAAAAGAATATTAAGTTCAATTAAAGTATTTGTTTTAATGAAATTTAAAGTAAAGTTATTAAATTTATTTGGGAAACAAGATATAATTTTTTGGATTAAATCAAATTAGTCAAATGGTTTATAAAACATAGTTTTTGAAAAAAAGTAAAATAGCCAAATAATTTGAATAAATGAATTTAAGTAAATCTAGTATCCTTTTTAGTTATTAAAGTAAATAAATAAATATAAATATGTTTGCTTAAAGAAAAATTAATTTCAAAGTGATAAATAAATTTAAGAAACATTTAAACTGATTGATTGTTAAGGAAATAAATTATAACATTTAAAGGAATTTGAGAACAAGAGCAAACTAAAAATATGTATAACAAGAAATTTAAATGTCAATAAGGAGCTAGAAACAAAGAATTAAAATAAATTATGTAACTTGATTATTATAGTTTGGGATAAACCATAGCAGTGGATTAAAGTAAATAAATAAAAAATAATGACTAGTGTAGTTTTTCAAGGTAGGTTAGTGCAATACTAATTTATTATTTTGATTAAAGTTAAATACATGTTCACTTATATTTTATAAAATAATTTTTTTAAAAAAAAATTATTGAAATATTAGTTTTATAGATTTTGAAGGAAAAGAGATGTTATTCAATATAATATGGTTTTTGAAATAATTCTTATGATGAAATTGAAAATTCTATTTATATAAAATAAGAATGTTAGCCAATTATTATTTGTTGTTTGAGAAATGGATATGATTAAATGTTTTAGCAATGTTTGTGAAATGAAATTTAATGTGCTCAATATGATTTTGATATTATTATATAAATGAAATGATTTATAGTCTTACAACAATTGATAGAAATGATTGTTACCTGATATCACTTTATTTGTTGAAGTTGATATTCTAATATAGCTATTGCTCTGTCAATATCACTTTATTTGTTGAAATTGATATTATGATTGATATGGAAATGATAAAATTCTCCCTCCATATTGAGGTTGTAGATCGCGGGTTTAAATGTGCATATTAAATTCTAATGACCTTTCGAATTGAGTCTATGTAGATTACTTAAACTAAATGGAATACTTTGAAATTTTGAAATGAATGCTTTATTGAGATAATATTTATGTTATTCTATCATTTTATTATTGGGCAATTATTGAATTTCAAGCAAAAAATTTTTATTGTTGTTATTATTGTTAAAGTGCATTTTTATAAAACTCATTATTAAGTTTTAAGAGAAATTGATTTGAAAGTTAGAGTATATGAAAATAATATTTTCATATGAAATTTTACTGATAATCATTGTTAATATTGGAAGAAATATGAAATTACATTTTAAATTTAATATATGCATCACTAAATAATTTGTTTAGCTATAATTTTTTTTGTACTATCGCAAGAAAGAAACAAGAGAAAAGCAGGAAAGTGAGTGCCGCCAATTGTGATAGTTCACTTCATTAAGGGTAAAGAAAATATTATTATAGTTTCTTTTGAATTTTGTATAATATATGAAAAACTTTAATAGAACAGTCATGTATATGAACAGACATATATATATAAAGTTTATAATATAAGTTATATATTTATACATGTATTTATATTGTTGAATAACTATGAATAAAAAGAATAAATTGGATCCATTATGCAACCGTTCCTAATTGGGTTTAGAGATTAAGGAATCATCATGTTTTGACAATTTAATTGATATTTTGTATAAAAATTATAATGATACAACTATTTTTAATTAAATTGATAGAAGTTATTTTCTTTTTGTATATTTAATAGTATATATATCTATTATTAAAAAGACATTCTTTATAAAAAGTGAAAGAACTAAAATAAATTTTTCACTTGTTTCAATAATTAAATTTATTTTTCTACAAGATAAAAAAGGAATGAATGAAAAGTTTTTAAGTCCCTTGCACTATATTTAGTAAATATTTATTAAATTATTTACTTGCTCAAGTTTTTTTGAATATACTACGGGCAACATATTAAATTTTACAATAGAATAAGGTGTGACAGTGACTATGCTTGAGATTTGAAAAAGTACATCTGGATATATATTTATGCTAGGTTCAAGAGTTATTTCATGGTCTGCAAAGAAACAACCAATTGTTACTTTGCCGACCACTGAAGTGGAATATGTTACTGAAGCATCATGTGCTTGTCAAGCTATTTGGTTGAGGAACATCTTTGAAGAACTTCATTTTAAGCAAAATGTTTCTACACCTGTCCACTGTGATAATACTTCAGCAATTAATCTGTCCACCGAAAGATATTTCAGTTTAAGAGAAGGAATGTTGGCAACATGTCTTAGAGCAGGAGTCCTAACTCATCAAACCTATTTTAAATTTATTTGTTTGTTGCTTTTATTTAGAGTCAATAATAATATAATCGTACTCTTTAGGCTATTGGTGTTAGTGAAGTTTGTGGTCAAATAACATTGCTTCTGTTTAGGCTATTTAAAAGGTCTGATATACTCATGAATTATACAAGTCAATGAAGTTCTCATTCCATTACTCTTCATAATACTTTGCTGTCAATTTCTTTACATAACAAGCCTTGTTGAAAAGGACGGTTGCATTTGCAGTTCTCAACGAGTAATGCACAAAAGAACAAGAAATATAAAACGAGAATTACGAGTATGTATAACAAGGACCTTTTTAAAAGACACAGACAAGCAAGAATAATACATCTGCCAGAGTATCTAAGAGCAACAGGATGCACTTGCTCTCCTTTCTGCAGGTCTATCAATAAGAACCATTCCGGATGGATTCTGTGCTGGCTGCGTTCGAGGTAGTCTTTTTGCTGTACCCAAAATAAAGGGCCAAAATTGTCGTAACAAATTTCTTTAAGGAGACATAAATACAAGTGCATGATCTTATATCACATAAATACCAAATTTTCTATAAAATCATTTTGGTCTCTAGTTTCTTTCGCTAGGCAGAAAATATAAAGCATACCTATTTCATAGAAAATGTCATTGACATTGGTAGCAGTTTTAGCTGATGTTTCCATAAAGAAAAGGCCGTTCTCCTGAGCATACACTTCAGCCTCCTAAAATATTAATAAAAGAAGTTGATAAATTAAAATCTTTTATTATCTAGCGTCTTTGCTCCCTGTTAGAACTTATCTTTTGGCATTTCTTGTACACATACAGAACACATGATTAAAGAATTACTGATAACTAATATATGCTTTTAAAAATGAAAATATATTACAAAGAATGCCTTTTGAATGGAAGATGCAAAATGGATAATAACAGAATATTATAATAACAGTTATCATTTTATACTAATCCTTTCCAATTTAAAAAATCATCTCAAACTGCAAATCTACTGGCAGAGATGAATTGAGGAAGCTTCCATTAACCCTGAACTGGCTTGGAATTGAGGCTTATTTTAGTTTATTCTAAATGGTTCGACGTTTAGCAGCTGATATCCAAATGATCATCTGAGCAAACATTTGTCATTCATGATGAATTCATTGCACTTGCCTAAAACTACATTACTGTTTTCTGTAAAATAATTTTGAAAATTCCTTTTGACAACTTATCAAAAAGGAACCCTGTTCTCCATCAACTCTAGCTTTCACCTCAAATAAGAGGCATCCTACCCATTTTCTAACAGCCTTTATCACCTCTTATGATATCCACAGAAATATGGGTAAGCACACAGCAGTTGAAACTGAAAACCAAACCAAACTGATCTAGTTCGGCTATTCAGATTGATCGGCTCGGTTTATGATTTTAGGTAAATTTGGTTTTTGGCTCAGTAGCAAAAAATAAACTAAATTTTCCCAAAAATGGAACTGAACCAATTCAATTCGGTTCCATTAGGAAAAAATGTAGTTTATTTTTTGTTTTTTTGGCTCAGTTCCTGACCGACCACTTGCACATTCCAGCAAAGAAATAATGAGTTACTGCTCCAGATTTCTTTTCAAATTCCCAGGTATTTGGCAAGCATTGGCATCTTCACTGGTTTAAAGGATCTTTTACAGGTATAGATAATCAACTAGTAATTAAAATTGGAAGAATCAGAGACACTTACTTCTGCAGCTACCTTCCTTGCATCTAGCAAATCAGCCTTATTCCCAGCAAGTGCCATAACCATATTTGGATTGCCTTGTAAAAAGCAAGCACAATAAGTTGGTGAATTTCAAAAACTAAATAAATAAATAATAATAACTATGCTAAATATCAATAATATGATTAAAAGTAACACAAATAAAAATAAATATATCAAACAACTTCAAAGCTTATCACACCAAGATTTATCAAATTCTCAACAATATTGCATGCAACATGAATCACAAGTAAAAACACAACCAATTTAAAATGTAAAATCACCTTGTGCTTGAAGTTCTTGCACCCATTTTTTTGCCCGCTCAAATGAGGCCTGCGAGAGTGTAACAGAGGATTGGTGGATTTATCAATTTGACCAACTCAGCACAGCTAAAAAGTTACTAAACCAACCATAAAAGTCAATGTTATAAAGAAATCTAAAATTGATGCTCTGCATTTCTCCTTTAGATAAATTTCCCTACACCAAGACACTATTTTCCAGCAACTTCAGTAAAATTTTACTACTAATACAACCCTTTCTCTTTCACGGCCTGCTTCACCCTGCAAATGCTTTGGTTACAACCAGACACTTAATGGTCACCCAAGATCACTTTGTCAATGGACAATCTTCCTTGTTTTTGAACAAAACCAATATCAATTATTTATTTTATGATGATTACAAGATAAGAACAAACATATTTGAAACCAGCTAGTTTGAGATGAAAGCTTACTTGAATTGACACATAAAAATATTGCAATATCGAATTTGAAGAAGACAGAATTGGAAAAAAAAAAAAATACAAAAAGAGATATCCATAGAAGAGGGGACATGAACAACTAATTTTGGACAGAGAGGGACCTGAACCACAAAATAGGAAAACATAAAACAGCAGCAACATGCTCAAAGAGAAAAACCCAGATAAACTTGGTTTCTAAGGCAAATGCAGAAAATGCTACTTCCATATATAACTAAGTGGAAGCAATGAAAAAAATCTCTTTTCTTGACTGCTTACTTATTTGTATAGATTTAGCCCTGAAAAACATAGGAAAAAGCTAACCCCTATTAGATTGAGATTTAAGGCTTAGTTCAGTTAGTTGAGTTTGTGTAAGCAAACTGATACAGCAAAGTGAAGTAAGAAAAGCAAAATTCTGGAAGCTATTAATCAATATATACTTACGAAGAGCCACTGATCTGGTTCAGAATAGAACAAAAGTAGCAGATAGCAAAAGAAATCATAGCATAAACCATATCAGTAAAAAAGTTATCCAATCTCAATATGACATGTGCCCCCTAAGTTTTTCAGGGATACAGCATGACCTACTGTTGTGGCAATTTTAGCTTTTAGAGATTTCCTTGTGATTTGCAAACCACAATCTCTATTGCATCCAAAATCCGACCGTATACACACACACACCGGCCAACACACCCGAGAAGCTGCTTCAAGTTCTTTCCTTATAAAAAATATTCATCACATGAAATTTATTTGATATATTAGAAGAAAGTTACTGCGGATTAAATAAACAGCTGTACAACTAGTACAATGATTTAAGATATATGCATAAAAAATAGATGGTTGTCAGTGTTTTAATTGTCCATGAAGCTTAGAGGTAATGAGTGCTAAACCTCAAGGATTGGGATGAATTGTTAAAACAACCGAATGATACTTATTCATTTTGTAACAAGTAACAACAGCACATAAGAACAACTGCTCATTTTCTAACCTCAACCTATACTGTGGAGGTGCAAACAGCAGATAATAAGTAGGTGAGTCTTATTCTTACCTGATTCGTCATATCATACACGATAATTGCAGCAGAAGCTCCCCTGTAGTACATTGGAGCCAAGCTATGATACCTCTCTTGACCTGCTGTGTCCCAAATCTCAAATTTCACAGTTGCATCATTCACAGCCAATGTTTGCGAGAAAAAGGCAGCACCTATGGTTGATTCCTACATAGTATTATACAGTAATATTAACGCTCGTCAGTTCATGAGAAATTCCCTAACCCCTCCAATTTCCACCAACCTGAAATTCAACAAACTGTCCTTTGACAAAACGCAACACAAGACTAGACTTTCCAGCACCAACGTCGCCAAGAAGCACCTAAAGCACGCAATAGATATTTATTATCACAATTACCCAAAAAAGGATACAAAAACAAGCAATCAAAGCAAGAACAGAAGCATAAACTCACCAATTTTGCATTGATGTTCTTGTTTCCGGCGCTGGCCATGACCGTAAATTGTAGTCAAGATCAGATCAGAGAGAATTGTAATTCTGATTTGAAAATATACGTTGAAAAAGGAAAAGGCAAAGGAAAGAATTTTGATCAAATGAACCCTTCCGCCTTTCCTTCCTTTTCTTTAATCTATTTTCCTACGAGGAAGAAGACTTACAGCTCACCATAAGTAAGCCCGCGATATTACTGTTTGCGGAACCGGACCGTTGGAACCAAAATCAGAACCGGTGAGAACCAAAATTGATCCGAACCGAAACTGAAACCAGTGGCCTGCAGTTTGGTTCCGGTTCCACTATTTTTAAAACCATAAACCGACGGTTTCAAGAACCTGTTGGAGCTATCCGGAACCGATGGTTTTTCATCTGGTTAGAACCTACGATTTGAACCAACAGTTCTAAAAATATTTTGTATTTTATGTCAAATTATTAAAACCAGCTGTTCGAACTGAGGTTCCATTATTTTTTTATTAATTTTCAAATAGTCTTATAAAACTTTCAAATTACTCATCCCAATAACTATAAACAGCTATAAATGACTACATAACAGCTAGTTTTAATGATATTTATGGAAAAATAATTTTTTAAATTTATTATAATTACTATTTTCTATTTATAATCTTCTCGCATAAAACTATCTCTACTTTCTCTACTCTATAGAATTCTCTACTCTATAATCTTTCCAATTTTCATTTATGAATTATTGTCCAAAATATTGTAAAATAATTTCTTCAAAGTCCATCTCCAATTATTTATCCAAATTATTATCAATTAATTTCTTTAAATTTCTATATCTAATTATTCTCTTTAATTTTTTATATTCAATTTTTCAAGTTACATGTTATTTTCTTATAATGGCAAATAGAGAAAATCATAATTCCACTAAGGGTAAGGGAAAGATTGGAGAAACAAAATATTTATCCATCCCTGTAAACGACATCTATAATTTCACTCATGACTAATATAATTTTGATGGATATCCAAATGAACATTTAGAAATTCTAACTCAAAAATCCGAATTTAATGAAGAGAGTTTACAACAAGAGGAAGAACAAAGTACATAAGTTGTTTGAAGACCAAGACAAATGTAACACCCCCTTTTCGATCTCGTAGGACCAGAACAAGAGGTGTTGCATTCTGTGCTAGAGGCACGTACAACTTGCTTATTAGGACAAAACTAGTATCAATGAAAACATGATATAGTAATTAGAATGTATCACATTAAATTTCAAACAAGGCTTCATAATGTACAACCTTATAATTCGCAATCTAGAAGTCATTTTATGTATGGAGGATCACACAAATAACATGCAATGCATGAATCACCACATAGACTCAATAATCATAAAAATTCACTTATCCAAATTAAAAATCGTACCAAAACCCAATTCGGTACTAATTAGCAATCTAGTAAGCTATTACTCATAAATTTCAAAAATCAGGGTGTTGCAACTCTCCCACCCTTAAGAAAATTTTGTCATCAAAATTTCCAATTGTTCTAGATACACCATAACACTATACATCTACAATACTTTGTTCTCAGTTTACTGAAATCACATATTATGCTTTAGTATAACATAGTATTCATTAGTCTCAACTATCACTATTCTTAAGTTTGATCACATAAGTTCAACAAAGGTGATTTGGTCACATAAGTTGATAATAATGGATGTGACACCTAGTTATTAAGTTTAATTGACTGTAAATGTGACTGATTAAGTGTTAAAGGATATAAGGGTTTGGACTTGGAATTAATAAACTTATTGAATTGTATCAATTGAATGTCTAGATGTGAAATTTAGTATAACATAATCCTAGTACTTGATTAATTTGAGAATTCGATATTTGTAGCCTGTTTACCTAGAATTGACTGAATAGACTTAAGTTTCTTAGATATGTAAGTTGGATTAATATTTTATTATACTTATTGGTTGATAATTTGAAGTAATGAAGTTGTTTGACATAATACTTCAATTATGAGAAAAGTCCTCCATACCTTATTTGTTAAAGAGTTGAACCATGATTGATATGGAGCTGAAGTGAGGTAAGTATATGAAGTGATTATGTACCTAAATGTAACACCTCCTTTCCAATCTCGTAGGACCAGAACAAGAGGTGTTGCATTCTGTGCCAGAGGCACGTACAACTTGCTTATTAGTACAAAACTAGTATCAATGAAAACATGATATAGTAATTAGAATGTATCACATTAAATTCCAGACAAGGCTTCATAATGTACAACCTCATAATTCGCAATCCAGAAGTCATTTTGTGCATGGAGGATCACACAAATAACATGCAATGCATGAATCACCATATAGACTCAATAATCATAAAAAATAACTTATCCAAATTGAAAATCATACCAAAACCCAATTCAGTACTAATTAGTAATCCAGTAAGCTATTACTCATAAATTCCAAAAATCATGGCGTTACAACAAAGTTTTAACATATTCGTCATTCATTTCACGAAAAAATTTAAAGGCGATAAAATGTTTGATGTAATTTGCAATTACTGCGAAATATCTTATAAAAAAATAAACACGTGGGCTTTGATTTCTCTAAATCCCAAGAGGATACGTGGACAACTTAATTTTTTTAAAAAAAGGTAAATTCCAACTTTTTTAAATAAAAAATAAATCAAGTTGAAGACTTTTTTTTTTTTAAAAAAAAATTTAGCTTGACATTTTCTTAAAGAAATAAATTAAGTTCAAGCACTTTTTAATTGTTTTAAGAATTTTAAGGTTTAATTGAAAGTTTTTTATTTGAGAAAGAAGGATCTCGTCCAAATGTTAATTGTAATATTAGGGGTGGCCATGATTGAATATTTTAGCAGTGTTGTGAAATAAAATGTTGCTCACTGTGATTTTTGATATTACTATATAAATGGAATGGTTAACATGTCTTACAGCTGAATATAGACATGGTTATTACCCCGAATATCACTTCATTTGTTGAAGTTTATATTACGATTGATTGATTATGGATATCATCAAAGAATGATATATGAATAAAATAAAATCCTCCCTCCATGTTGAGGTTGTAGATCGCATAGCTCCCTCTTCTATTGAGAAAAAAAAAAAATCCTAGATTGAGGTTGGAGATCGTAGGTTTAAATATGCACATTAGACTTTGATGGCCCTTGAAATTGATTTTATAAAAGCTCTAAAGACTATGTTATAAATTTATGATTTAAATGATATTATTTTTCTTATTCTCTTTAAAAGGTTGGCTTATGAATTACAACTCAATATTGTCTTTAAAAGTAGAAGTTAAACTAATGTTGATTTTATATAGTATCCTAAATTTTTCTGCTAAACACTACTTTGGTTTAACAATCAATTTTAAAGAAAACTTATGAAAAAAAAATTATACTTGATTCATTATTTTCCTGCAAAGAGATTTAATTTGGTAAATTATGTTGTTTCATAATAATACACCACTAAGCATATTACTTAGAGATAGTTCTTTTGTGCTATCGTAGGAAAAGGTCAAGAGAAAGAAATGAGAGAAGACCGCCTTATTTGATGTAAAAAGCATGCTACGAGATGTAGCTATCATATATATTTGGTTTCTTATTGGATTATGTATGATGTATTAAATATTAACAGAACAACGATGCATATTTGAGCAGGCATATGTAAATTATGAGTGTGTAAATTTGATAGTTTGTATTCTATAAAAGTACTTAAGTTATACTATGTATCCAATGTTTGTAAAAGATTTCAGTATGTAATTAAATCATCTATGGGCTTATGGGTTATGGAACCATTACATGCTTCTGAAGATGTAACTCATGTTTCAAAAATTGTTTTGACTTAATTATTCTATCTAGTTTAATAGAAGTTTTTTTTCATATAACAAACAATTTAGTAAAAAGGCATTTCGTTCAACAGGTGGAAGAATCGAAAGAAGTTTTACTCTTATTTCAATAACTAAATGTATTTTTCTATCGGACATTAATAAATGGAAAAAAAATTTAACGTCCCTTATATTATACTTAGTAAGTCTCATAAAATAATTTAATGCTTATTAAATATATTATGGGCGACATGTCATATCTTATAGTGGGGTAGCGTATCACGAAACAAGTAAGCAAAATCAAAGTTTATTTCATTAAACATCACAGAGAGTTCATCACAATCATTATCAAAAGAAATAGACATTTTACCTACGGTTTTAGTCTCCTCAAAGCTTTCTTCAATGCACGCCTAGATTGCTTTGAAGGCTTGATCAACAACATCTCCTCCTTTTCAGCAATGGCCTCCTCCTCTCCATTATCCTCATTTTGGATAGCCCCTTCCTCCTCTCGCTTTCCTTCTTCATTCTCTTCCTCTGCATCTGCTTGCAAGCCTTCATCCCCCTCAAACTCAGGTATCTTCATATCCTTTTCCTTCTTCAGTTCAACCTTTGGCTCAAAAATAGCCATTAAGATGTCAATCACATCTGTGAAGATTTCCAACCCCAGGTATGTCTTCCTTTTATGTACGAAAGGCTCTATCAGAAACATGGAAAGGAATTATCACTCGAACGGATGAATCGTCCATTCATGTCTAACTAACCATATGTCTTCAACGATTTGCTCCCAACTTTATACCCCAAGCCCATATGGTTATTCTGAGTGTGAATCTTGGACAACTCTGTGATCCCTTGTTGGTTCCTTCTAAGACCTTTGCCTTCTTCATAATTCATCTTTTTCATGATGTTGTTGACCACAAGACCTACTTCAGTGAATTGTACAACAATCTAAAATCCTATCCATGGTAGTATAACCTTATTCTCCATATTAAGTGTAGCCACGCTTCTCTCATTAGCAGCAGGTATGGTGATAATTTCCCAGTTAAATGGGAATTTTATCTTCTAGTGTAAGGTGGAGGGCACTCCTCCTAAAGAATGATACCATGGATGCCCTAGCAATAGGACAAAAGTCGAAGGAATGTTGATGATAATCAACTCAGTTTCCTTTCCAATTGGTTTGACTTTAACCATTGTTTTAAATACCCTCATTGTGAGCCCCCTCCCGGGCACCGTGAGAAAGACCCGCGAGGCAAAATCTGACTAAACGGTTGCATTGGCTAGTTCGTCATGGAGAAACTGGAAACGTTCGAGACTGGTCAAAACTCTACTATGGTCCCTTCTCGGTTCATTCTATTTTAGCCCTGTATGCAATTTAGTTGTTTGATTACAAATTTTATCAGTTTTATGGCTTTATTTCACGCTTGAGTTATGTTCGATTGGCTCTTTAGAGCGCTTTGACTGTGTGTGGTGTATTTAGAATCGCCACCTTACTTTATTTTTGTTTTTGGGGAAAATATAAGGTAAAAACCTCATGTTTGACTCCTTTGGTGTGCCACGATGGATAAAATGCACTAGCCTCGAATCATTTGCTTCAAGAATAGGTTTTCAGTATCTTTACTTATGGATCAACAATTTGGGTTTTAATTGAAAATCAAAATCATTATTTCACATGAATGTCAGATTATCGATGCATGGGCATACTTAGAATACATGTAAATATCTAGAATATAATGCATTAAAAGTAAGAAAGTGTAATGAAAGTATGTATTTTAGAGGGTAGCCTGACTCTAGCCTCATTATCAAGGAGTTCTAGGTCACGCAACATATCCCCCTAAGTCCCAATAGGTCAGTTCGGTCGGGGGCTCGCTACCTAGGCAAAAGTATATAGTTATACCTTTGTACCTCATTTGTATGAGGAACAAGGCGCATGAAGTTCTGCCATCAATCAGGGCGGTAGGGTTTTGAAGGTGCCACTCTTAGAATGGGCTTACTGGTTTACCAGTTGATTTCGAGCTTTTGTTTGAAAACTAGTTTTGAGGTTTTGCCGAACGGACCGGGCTTAATTGACAAAGTCTGAGTTTGAGTGATTATACCCTCATGCTTGTGACGTGGCCTGATCGGAGCTCCATGATGGGTTGTCAACTAAAGAAGTCGAGTCTTCCTCCAAATATAAGCTAAGGTAGGGCACGAGGACCCATACCATAGTCTTATAATATTGTTAAATGAAGAATTATTAATCAATTGCTAGATTTGATTAATAATGAATCACCTAACCAGTAGCTTTGGCCTAAGGAAGGTCAAAGTATGCTTGAAAGTTGAAAGGATCGATTTTTGAGAGCCAAGTTGAGCTTTAAACTCATAATGGAAGATAAGCAAAGTTAGACTTTATGGTAGTAGAATTGTAAAAGTGAGAATGAGAGTCGTTGATGCTTGAGAAGCGCTTGATTAAGCAACAAGAGGTGTGTGAAATGGGGGTGTGCCTTTTATAGGCAAAGGGGGTGGTTGAGCCGACCACCCCTAAATCGACGCCGAATATCAGTTTTTCAGCGTCGGCGGAGGGTTCCAACTATAGCCTGGTAAGCACCGCTGCTATGGTAGCCAGCACCGATCCTAGCTAATTATCAGGATGCCCCTCCCCTTTGGTTTCTGAGTTTTCAGGCTTTCGGGAGTCTGTTTGGGGCCCAAACAACGTCCGATCGAGCTAATTCCTACACCGTTGGAACTGTAGCAAAATTTTCTAGAGCCTAGTGCTAAAATCATGGTCAACACTCATCCACTTGACTTTTGGAATCATCATACAGCCTAATAATAATGTCGGAGGCCTCTAGATTAGACAATTTCAATATGAACTTAGAAAGGAGTTTTAATGGGCATGCATTCACAGTTGGCTTGTCATCTATCATCATATTACTTGTGACACTTCCCCTCACCTCAACCTTTATTAGTAAAGCTTTGGTGTGATTTCTCCCATCTAGAGGAAGCTCATCATCAGAAAAAGTGATCATGAGAGGATATTGTTGAACTAATCCCATAAGATTGACTATCGATAAGGACGCTGTTGGAACCAAAGTGAAATTTCCTAGAGCCTGGTGTTGAAATCATGGTCAACAATTTATCCCCTATGAGAGATCAGAGCTGATTAAGGCTCGATCTATTTTTCCCTGATTTTAGCACTTCTAAAAGTAAATGTGGTTTGAAAACCTTACCTGGAGGCCTGTGGCAATGTTTAGAACATTCGGTGTGAGTCTCGTATGATTTTGAGAAAATTTTTTTAAAGCCAGTCCAGTCTGTTTGATTTTGCATGGCTTTTTTGTAGTTGTCTGTCAGATCAGAATGTATGGTCGATTATGAAATTTTATTATGGACATTTTGACTGTGATTGTTCATTGATCAGTGTTCGAATAAGTCCCAAAAAGTCTGCTATTTCTAGGCAGGGGCAAGGCTTGTCCTCCTTGTTTTCTATAAATAGGGGAGGGGGTGACCTCATTTGTCACTCATCGTCACTTGCTCTCTCCTCCCCCTTACTAGAATTTTCTAAAGATTTTTGCTTTCTAAAAGAGATGGCCCAACAACCAAGGCGTGCTCCCTTGACAACTTTCAGTAATGATGATTTTATTCTGAAGGTTCAAAAATCGCATCTTTCAATCGTCGGACAAAACATAGTACTTTCTCTTATTAACCCTTATACTTTCTCTTTATTGGATTTTTACCCCGAAACCCTTTATGCTTAGATTTTAGGTCTAATTTTGCCTCTAATTGAAGACGTAGCCTCCTTAGACCCTGTAGGTAATCGTGGGAGGAGTCTGATTGTATCTTACCGTGCGATACCTAGTTATTGGGAAAAATTACCGTTTTGCCCTTGTGGCCTCTTTTGCCTCGAATTGGGACTTTGACCTCCCATGACTCTATAATCAATCTTGAGAGGAGTCTGATGGGTCTGAAAAACCTTGGTTGTTGGTCTAAAAACCCTAGTAGTGGCCTAAATACCTTATTGTGAGTCTGAAAACTCTATCAGTTGGTTTGAAAACCCTACTAGTTGGTCTAAAAACCCTGATAGCCCTTGTTAATGGCCTAAATACCTTATTGTGAGTCTGAAAACTCTAATAGTTGGTCTAAATACCTTATTGTGAGTTTGAGAACTCTGTGACTCATGACAGGTAAGAGCCCATTCCAGAGGAAGATGAGGGAATCTTAGTGTAGTGGCGGGGTCATGCAGAGGTACCCTATTGTCATTGAGATGATAGCCCCTACCAATTTGCACTATTTGGTGACGATAGAGAGTGTTCATGCTTACTTTCCCTTATGGAGGGCATTAGCAAAAAGATGGTGGGAAACCACTGATACTTGCCATACAACTATTGGAGAGTGGACCCTTACACCCTTCAAGTTTGCCATTCTGACAGGGATCTGCCTCGATTCTAACCCACTGGATATAGACTCCTCCATGTTATCGCCTGAGTGTTTCACAAATTTGCTGGGCTTTGCTCCGGAGTTAAGTGCTGGCTAGTCATACTGTCGTAGCACCTTATGTGACCAGTTGAGAGAGTTGAGTCAAGAAGGGGGTGAGAGAGCCACTACTGAGCAACTGACCCGTGCTTCCCTCCTTCTAATCATGGGATGCATGATTGCACATGACTGGGCAAATCACATAGACCTCTCTTTTGTAGCATCCCTGGTGGACCTGAGGTTGCTTAGAGAGTATGACTGGGGCGGCGCTTTTATGGTGACGATGTATAATGACATGAGCAAATACAGTCATCGTGGCCAAACTAGTTTGGGCAGTACTACACACATCTAGGAGGTTTGTTTTTCCCAAATCTCTTTCTGTTTACATAGTTTCTGAGATAGACTATTTGCATGTTGAAACCCCTTACTCTTATATTGCAAGCCTGTGCTTTTTTCCTCTTTCCTTTCATTGCTCCTGCTTTGACTCAGGATGAGCCTCTGGAGATTCCAACGATGCACCGTTCTAGGCTAGCTTTGATAGGGTAGCATACCAAAAAGGATTATCTGGCTCTGAGAAGGAGATTCAATGAATTATCCATAGCTCAGGTATGTGCTAAGTGGCTTACACATCCTTTCTATGAGTTAATGTTTGAATCTTAATATGTGGGGATGTTCTCTCTTTGTAGGTTAGGATTCGCATGTTTCATCGTGTCCTGGACACTCCTTTAGAGGGGAACTTACAACAACCATGGACTATGATGCATAACCGAGTCCTTTTAAGGTGCGAGTCAATCAGATGATACTACTTGGGTGAGCAAGTCTACCATCTAAATACAAGCTTGTATAAAATTTTAACCAACCCTCCAGTAGATATGTTGGACGGTATCAGCATAGAGAACCAAAATGAGAAGGCATTAGGAGAGTCGATCGAGTCGTTCTTATTGGCTGGAGACTCTTATGCTGATTGGGTCATAGCCAGACTACTCCTTAGGTCGAGCCTCCTTTGGATAGGTCTTTGGACATGGTGACTAGATCATCCTCCTAGAGGTAGGGTGGCAGTGCAAAGCCCATGGAAGATTTTGACTTTGATATAGACCCTGAGGTCATCTTCAATATGGCAGAGGGTATGGGGGGCTGGTTTTTGCCTGACTAGTCACACTTTGGCTTCCATTGGCACCTCTACGGGTGGAGGGTTGTCTTCAATTAATCATGCTCCTGCTTTTGAGGGTTCCTGATTTAGCAACATTCCTCTTCGTCTAAGGCCAAAATCGCAAGAGAGAATCCCTTATTTTGACTCAGGAAGGACTACTTATTCCACACTGCCGGAGGGTGTGCTTGATGGTTGGCCAGCGTACCCTGCTGATGTACGGGTAAGTTCCCTTTCCCTCTCTACTTTTTATCTTTCAAGCTAGATCTTGATTTTTATCACTTTTAGCTGAGCATCAAGTGGGATTAGGAGATTTTACTTTTGGGCTGCTGCACCCTAATTTAAGTATTAAATTTTATGGAATTTTTCTTTTATATATGTTTGTTTTGCTCTCTTTATTCACTTGCACTGAATACTTGAGCTTTTTTGACTTGCACTTATTGTCTAAACATCATACTTAATTACCTATATATTGCATTGATTTGCCTGTCTTGTATTTTGCTTTTGGCGTTGGTTGCCTTGTCTGGTTGCATTGGCATTGGTTGCCTTGATCGCTAAACAGGTTGCACTAGTTGCCCTGTTTACTGAGTCCGTTGACACTATTTGTCTTGTTATCGCTAAGTTGGCATTGATCGCTTTGGTTACTGAGTCTACTAGCACTGGTTGCCTTTGTTTAGTCGGATTGTTGGCACTAGTTGTCCTGATTCTGAATAATTGGCTTCGGTTGCCCTGTTTACTGAGTTTGTTGACACTGGTTGTCTGGTTATTGCTAAGATGGAATTGAGCACCCTGGTTATTAACTCTACTGGCATTGGTTACCTTTGTTTAGTGGGATTATTGGCACTGGTTGCCCTGATTCTGGATAATTGGCACCAATTGCCCTGTTTGATTTTTGGTTTGGCGCTAGTCGCCCTGATTCTGGACTATGGGCATCGATTACCCTAGTTTCGAATTGTGGGCAGCGATTGGCTTAATTCTTGATTGAGTTTGGCACTGATCGCCCTGGTTTTCCCTAGCTTGGCGCCGATCGCATTGCTTTTCTAGATTAGTGGCACTAGTTGCCCTGGTTTCTCTGACTTGGTGCTCATGGCCCTATTTATTGGATTTGGCGTGGTTCACCTGATTTACTAGATTGAATTTGGCGTTGATCACCCTGGTTTTGGCTTGAATTTGACACTGATCGCCCTGTTTTTTAGATTGGCGCTGGTCGCCCTGTTTTGTCTAACTTGGTGCTAATCACCCTAGTATCTCGTGCTCTAATCTAAAAATTCATGGTTAGTTTAAGCAGAATAAACATGCATGATGTATGACATACCATTTCTGATGATTTGGCTCAAATTTTCAGAGAGTGTCTGTGAGAAAACTAGGCCTATTCTGCCAATGTTTGTTTTTTAGTCTGGTTTTCTTCTCTCCCTCTCTTTTCTTTTCTCTCCTTTTTTCTTTTTCCAATGGCCCTGTCGGCGCCATGAAGCCTGAAATTGGCATCGGTGTCTGCCATAACGATGCCATTTTAGCACTTAGCCTAAGCCAGAATGACGTCGTTTTAGGGCATATCAATGCCGATTATGGCTTGGTCAACGCTAGCGTGTTTCTGGTGATGGAGGTTGAAGGCTTATAAATACCTCAATTATGGCTCCGAAACATTCATCGTTTTGTACCCCGGGGCCTGACTTTCCCAAATTTCACATACTTTACCCGAAAATAGAGCCCTTCATCAGTTATGGCATGCAAAGGTGGACCAAGAGGCAAACGAAACTGGAGAAGATTAATTTAAGCCGGTACAATATGACTTCTTTAGTGATGTTAAGAGGCTTGTCGATAGACCAAGCTTTTTTGGAGGCATGTTTGCACTCGTGGGATCAACAAACTCATATTTTTTTTGTTTGACACATTTTGAGGAGACGTGTCTGACATATTAGGAGTTCACGGCTTTATTGGGCTATAGTTTTGAGAGGGTTTTGGTGGCTGCACCGACTGTGATTGGGTTTTTCAGGAGCTTCATGAGGATGCTTGGTCTTTTAGTGATAGATGCTAGGGACCTGGTGGTAGGAGATCTAATGGACTTATCTAGGTTCGTGGAGTGGTATCTGGATCCACTCGGGTTTGTTAACCTTGAGCACGAGAGGTTCAAGACTCGAGCTTTGGTTTTTTGCCTAGTGAGCATTGTCATACTAACTGGTTTAATAGGCTGGTGAATCTAAAGGTGGAAGACCTGGTCCTTCAGATGGAACGAGGTGTTGCGATTACCGGTGTGGCTTTGACGGAGACTATTTTGAGCCTCGATCGAGCTTACATGGCAGAGGGGATCTGATCAGGTAGCCCGATCATGCTTCAGGTAAGCATTCTCAGACTAACTTTTATTATGTTTAGGGTGCTTTCTGAGAAGAGGCTTAGGTTCTAATTGCATATGAATGCATGTTTGAGGGTCTAAGTAATGGAGGCAAGGTCTAGTCTTACATGCTTTTGGAAGAGATTTGAACTATTTTGGTTGTGTTTACAGCTAGTCCTGCTTGGGATAAAGGGTGCTACATGTAAATGCCTATTTCATTTTCTATATCATAGTGCAATGTCTGATCTTGTAGGTCTGGTTGAGGGATCATCTGAGGATAGTGTAGCCACCACGACGTCGCCCATATAAGCGATCTCAGTATCGTTCTAGACGAGTTGTGGTAAGGCTCGAGTTAGAGGATGAGTGGTTGCTGTGGTTGTTGGCGCTAAGGTCGAATTAGATTCTATGGAGGTGTGACTAGTGTGAGATTAGTTGATTTTTGGTTCAGTCTGTTGGGTACCAGATGGCTTATCTGCCGGGCCTGGATAGCGTCGCATTCTACCCTGGTTCTAGACTGATGAGGCAGATGGGGCATGTTTAGGGGCTGCCACCAGCTGGAGCTCTTTTTCGGGATATACTGATCTCTCCTAGGACTACTATAGCTATACTGGGTAGCTGGTCAAGAAGGGCTGATGTGGTTGGGGCTAGAGTTTCTAGGGGTAGGATTTGTAACACCCACTGTTGAATTGCAGAGGACTCATAGATGAGCATCACATTCGGTGCTGGAGCACCGTCTTATCTTATTTAATAATTCTAAATCATGTATTAGAAGTGGCTAAATTTTCATGAGGAGGTAAGTAATATTTTTTTAAAAAACAAGGTTTAAGGAAATTCATAGGAAAAATTCGCAAGAGTTTCCTTTAGAAATCAACTTGCCACACAAAAAAACATAAATACTTCCAATAATAATTCCTCAAAACCCCAAAACTCCAAATCAACATAATAGGTCACGAAACACTTCTAAATATTCACATCAATCAACTTAGGTTCTATTGTAACATGATATCATCCATTCAAAGATTTAATTACTAACGATCATTCACTTTAGATCCTATCTTAACATAATATCATCAATTCAAAGAAATAATCGCTAATGATCATTCACTTTAAATTCACATGAAGATAAAATATTTAATTAATCATAAATCTCATTAATTTACAAACTCAATATATACAATTCAATATCTCACAATATTTTAATACATGCCATAATATATCCTATATATGTCCTACTTAGAATAAATTTTCTTCTCTTATGCTAAGCCTCCAGTCCTCGAGTAGCACCCATTGTCCCTAACCTCTGCGTGATAAAAATCGACGCGCTGAGTATATCAGTCAGTGGTGCTAAATAACTTAATAGTAGAATACATAAGGGTGCCTAAGTAACAAACTTAAAATATAATTTCAAATACTTAAATCAAATACAAAATTGCCGAAAATATACAAATCAAATTAAGATATTTCGAAAATCCCAAATAAGTCCATTCTTAAGAATAAATTCATAGTTTGATAAATATAAGAAAAATTCTATAAATACAAATATATTTTCATTTTCCTTTTCCTTTATAACAGAACAGAATAGAACTTATTTTTAGTTGAGGGCTCATACGTATACAGAGAGAAATATAATTAGATTCGATTTTAAAATATCAGAATAATAGAAACGAGGCTTATGAAAGCACCCCTAATAGCCTATGAAAGCGCCCGAAACGGCCTGTGAAAGTTCCACCCCATATTAGAAACGACACTTGCAAAAGCCCCCCTAATGGCCTGTGAAAGCGCCACACATATTAATAAGCGCGTTCGCTTATTCATAAGGCATCTAGAGCCTAGCATATGATCATAGCTTCCATCTAATAGAAAGGCTTAAAAACCGAGCATGCTCATGTACCAGAATAAATCTCATCTTACTACATTTCAATCGTGCATACTAGAGCCCAAAACAAATCCATTCCTTAACAGATAATCTTATTTCTTATTATTACAAAATTTCTTAACTTACAACTTCATTAAAATGCCAAATTCATACTTATGAAATTCAAAGCTTTCCTTTTTCAAAATACATACTTAATATACAATTCAAAACTACTTAATTAAACCTTAAAAGGATTACTTATAATCAAATGACAATAAATCCCTTCTTTCACTTTTTCAAAGCATCCTTTAAGAAATTAATAATAAGTTTCGAACCAAATATATTAAAATACTATTCAAAAACATACTTATCATACATAAAATTATAAGCAAAATTAAACATAAAAGTCAAGGGAACTCAAGCCCCTTTTCCCCCATTATGCTTCGGTCTCTCTTACTAATGAAGGGGAAAGATATTAACCACGTTTTTCATACTTAAACATCAAAATTTACATTTTTCAAACACATACATAACTTAAACTTATTTTTCTTAACTTCTTTAAAGCTTACAACTTGTAAAGTTCATCAAAACCTACTCATGTTCCCACAAAAAATAATACTTTCATAATACACATATATACTTAGCTTAAAATACTTAAAACCAACATTTAGCAAAACATTTCAAAGCCTAAACATTTTTACTTCAAAATAACTTAATACTTATTATTTCAAAAATTCCTTAAGACTCATACTTAAACATTTCAAGGCTTAATCTCTTTTATTTCAAAATTCACCAACTTTTAACTTGCAAAAATTTTCACCTTTCATACCAAAGCATTTAAGCTTCCATTTCCAAAATTATACTTAGCTTCAAATTAAATTTTCTTACTTCCTTAAATCCTACAACTCATAAAAGTTTTATCAACCTTCACACTTATGAAAATAAAGCTTAATATTCAAAATGTACTTAAAATACAAATCAAATTCACTTATTAATGCCCTTTAAATGCTTACTAGTATATATATAAACATAAAACACTTCTATTCATTTTTAAGTCTTTCTTATAATTCTCCAAAATCATAAGTACTTAAGATTCAAAATAGAGATTTAAAACACCAATTAAACACTTAACAAATAACAGTTAATTAAGCCATAACAATATTACTTGAAAACATTTATTCTTAAAACTCATCTTTTACACATTCAAACTTTCTTTAAGTATTGAAAAAAATAATTAAACATGAAAATACCAAGCAGTGGTTTAAACCACCATTAAATTACTTATCAATAAACTCATTAAAGACCAAATCAAGCATAAAAAGCAAAGAGAGCTCAAGGCCCTTCACCCATCAAGGTTTGGCCACTCTTGGATTAATGGGAGAGAGATGTTCCTCTTCCCATTCTAGCATTCCATCATGCTTATATTTCATGGAAAATCATATCAAAACATGCAATTAAGCAATTCCCCAACAA
>CANUEX010071334.1:0-13132 GCA_948099535.1 Jatropha multifida | reverse complement strand
ACTTATTATATACAACCTCCATCATTACAATATTTATATACATGCCAAAATTACCATTCACAAAATATCCTACCCAAAATGGTATATCTACTCTAATGCAACTCTTCTGGTCTTGAATAGCGTCCTCCGCTCCTAACTTACGCGTGATAAAATTCAATGCGCTAAGTGGAAGACACAGTGGTGCTAAATAACCAACAATTTAAAATAACAAGAATAGCCAAATAGCAAGTCTCGAAAATGCTTTAAAATACTCAAATTATATAAATTAAATACTAAAATCGCATAAATTAAATTTGAACACTTTAAAAACTATAAGAAGATTATAAATACAAATAGGTCCTCATTCTTCTATAGCAAAATAAAATTTCGTTCTTAGTTAAGACTCGTACTAATACAGAATGAATGTAAGTAGATTCGATCGTGGCCTGTGGAAGCCCCACCCCTATCACATAATAAGCACGTCCGCCTATTTATAAGGGCCGATAACCCTAGCATATGATCATACCTCCATATAATGAAATGAGCTGATAACCCGAGCATGCTCACATATCGAAATATATCTCATCATACCACATGTCAATCATGCATAGTAGAGCCTAAATCAAAACCATTCGTCCATAATTAACCTTATTTCTTATTCAAATCCCTTAGTAAAACATTTCACAATTTAATACTTAGTATTTCAAAATTCCTTTACTTACAACTTGTAAAATCTAACAAAATCAATTCATATTTCAAATAAAACCTTACTTCCACAATACCTCTATATACATAGCTTAAATTACTTTAAAATCAACATTAAAAGACCAAAATCATGCCTTACCTACTAAAGAAGGTTCGGCCTCTTTATGGAAACAAAGGAGGAAAAGCTTCCTCCATCAAATGCCTTATTCACTAACTTAAAATCATTACCCAAAATCATTAAATCCATTACTTTAAACATTTAACCATAAAACTCATTTTACCATTTCAAAACCTTCTTTAAGTCATGAAAAATGCTAAGACATTAGAATTCAAATTAAAGCTTTAAACCATCACCAAATTACTTATAAACAAACTCATTTAAAATAAAATCAAGCTTAAAAATCAAGAAAACACATAAGCCTTCACCTTACCAAGGTTCAGCCTCTTCTTCCAAAATAATGGGGAAATGATTTCTTTTCAAAATAACCACACTCATTTAAAGGAAATCCATCTCAAAACACATTTATAATCAAAGGAGAATAAAAGCAACGACAAAAATCAAAACCTTTCTTCTAAGGAGGGTTCGACCAAGGAAGGGGAAAGGGAAGGGATTGCTCTCCTTCTCTTCCAAGCATTCCATTATGCTTATTAAGCATGTAAAATCAAATTAAAACAATCACAATACATTTTTCCAACTCAATTCACACATTTTCTAAAAAATATTCTAAAAAATCACAATACATTTTCTAAAGAATATTTCCCAAGCTCAGCCTATAGTACGAAAGCAAAAGGGAAGACTATAGCAATCAACTCAAGGGGCTTCAAACCCTGACTCCGTCTACCTCCTGACCATCAGACTCCCTTGAGTCCTTGTCGCTGGTTTTATTGACCTCTTCAATCATCATATGTCAGTGCCTGACACTTCGACCAGCGTAGCCACCTCATGACGCCCCTTGGCTACAATCAACGGAAGGCTTCACACCAATTCTCTGCACACTTGCATAAGCATAAATAAACACGTTTCATGCATACATGACATATGCATCTCATATTTGTTATGTTGTTTATACTTACAACTGCATGCTCGAACGAGACCCTCAACAAACCAGTTGGAGTTATGCTGCTTTTTGCAAATGCCTCAAATCACAAATTTGTTTACACGAATAAAGGGAAGATGACAAGAATACGTCACTTTACAATCAGTCTCAAAGGAAAAAGTGAGATCAAAGCTCACCACAAGAAGCATTTTAAAATAACTGGGGGTCAGGCCTAAGACAAGCAACAATTGAAGAATAAACTGGGGCAAAGCCCACCCACAAATGCAATTCAGAATAAACTAGAGCAAGTCCACAATAACAAGAAATAGAAAAATAAACTACGAAAAGCCCACCATGAAGATCCACTCAAAGCAAATTAGGGCAAGCCCACAGTAACAACAAATGGAAAAATAAATTGGGGCAAAGCCCATAATGAAAAGCCATTCAGAGCAAAGCTAGAACAAGCTCCAAAATGAGCAATAGTTGAAGAATAAAACTAGGGCAAAGCCAGCGATAGGAAATGTAGCTCGAAATAAATTTGAGCAAAGACCAAGGATAAGAGGTCATTAAAGAACAAACTGGGGCAATCCCCACAGTAAGAAGAAATTGGAAGAGAGCCTATGAGGAGGAGCAATCAAGAGCAACTTGGGCAAGCCCATAACAAGACACAATAAAAAGAATAAAATTGGGGCAACGCCCACAACATAAAAATCTAGAATGAACTGAGGCAAAGCCAACAATAAGAACCAAAAGAATGAACTGGGGCAAGCCCCATAAGAAAAATCTCCAGCAATGAAAACAGGTAGAGTATAATAACAAAAGCTCCAAAATTGACCCTAAAGGCAACGACTACACAAATAGCCAAGAAATAAAGTCCTGACTCTTCGCCAAACCAGAGGTATTATCATTGGACGCAGATGGAATCCCTCGGGCACAGGCAAGTTTTTCAACTCAATTTCAATATAGACCCATGCTTTTAACCGTAAGTCCCCTTGGGCCGGTCAACAAACTCAGCTCGAAGAGTCGCACCATAAGTCCCTTTGGGCCGGTTAACAAAGTTGGCTTGAAGAGATGCACCGTAAATCCCTGTGAGGCAGGTCATTTTAGTCATCTCGAAGAGTCGCACCATAAGTCCCCTTGGGCCGGTTAACAAAGTTAGCTCAAAGAGTCGCACCGTAAGTCCCCCTAGGCCGGTCAACAAAGTCAGCTCCAAGAGTCGCACCCTAAGTTCCCTTGGGCCAATTAACAAATTTGGCTTGAAGAGTCGCACCGTAAGTCCCCTTGGGCCGGTCAACAAAGTTGACTAAAAGAGTTGCACCGTTAGTCCCCTTGGGCTGATGAACAAAGTCGGCTCGAAGAGACATACATTAAGTCCCTATAAGGCAGGTCATTTTAGTCATCTCGAAGAGTTGCACCGAAAGGCCCCTTGGGCTAGTTAATAAAGTTGGCTTGAAGAGTCGCACCATAAGTCCCCTTGGGCCAATTAACAAAGTCAGCTCGAAAAGACACACTATGAGTCCCCTTGGGCCGGTCAATCAAGTCATCTTAAAGAGGCGCACCGTAAGTCCATTAAGGGTGGTCAATTCAATCAAGTCATCAAACTGACGCGCCTCGCACAGCGAGGATTTTAAAAATCAAGTCGTCTAAATGACACACCTCACACAACGAGGATTTTCAAACCAAGTCCTCTAACTGATGCACCTCGCACAGCGAGGATCTTCAAATCAAGTCGTCGAAATGTGGCGCAACCCAATCCATTGAAATGTGTCAAATATCAAAGTCATCGAAATGTTGCACACCGTCCAAAAAGGACAACCTCCCCATGAGGAGCATTTCAAAATTTTACGCCGCCTTTTGGCACACCGCACCATCCAAAAAAGGACAACCTCCCTATGGGAAGCATTTCAAAATTTTGCGCCACCATTTGGCTCACCACACCATCCAAAAGGGACAAAAACCTCCCTACGGGGAGCATTTCAAAATTTTACACCACCGTTTGGCGCATTGCACCATCCAAAAGGACAACCTCCCTATGGGGAGCTTTTCAGAACTTTACGCCTCTATTTGGCGCATTACACCGTCTGAAAGGACAACCTCCCCATAGGGAGCATTCTAGACTTTACACCACCATTTGGCGCACCTCACTTTATTTAGGCAATCATTTGACACAAATCACTTAGTTTTGTGTTTTAGGTTTACAACGTTCAAGCCATCCAAAGTGACTCCCCATCCAAAAGTAAAGCAGCCCAGTTCAAGCAATCCAATCATGGTGCATCAAGTCAACATCCGGAGTGAAACTACTCCAAATCTCGCAGCAAAGCTGACACCTTTCAAATCACTCAAGCCGTGCAAAGGATGCAAACCAGGTAAGTATCTTACCGCTATGCGTCTACTTTACATTTTGATAAAATCTTGCTTAAAAAGAAAAGTATTATCAAAATGGGGGCAAACTGTAAACGCTCAATTTTTTCCCTAAAATATACTCAATGATGATAGCCTCTATTACTAAGAAGAGGTTGAAGCATCCAAGGAACTTGATCTCGAAGCTTAGGAAATGCAACCCTTAACACCTTTTTAACATTTTGGCAAAACAGGACCCAAAAGCACATCTTAGGTTCGCTCGGGATGCGCCTAGGAGTCCTATGGCACTCTATACATTACCTGAATTGATTTCATAAAAATTAGGTCAGTTGCTGATGGGGCCCACAGCGGCCCTAATGGGACCCATTTGTGGGGTCCATTAGTGATCCTTAAGGGGCCCATCAGTGGTGATGACATTTCTCGTGATGGGACAAGTTCGAAATGTCCGAGTGATTCAATTCTTGAACTAATCATCCTAAGATAAGAAATTGGATCCATTGGTCGTTTTCACGTTTTCGGGGTTCGTGCCGAAATAGGGCCCGAAAATGAATCTCGGGTGCACACGGAATAAATTTTCATGATTTACATCGATACATGTACCATTTAAAATGATTCCGTAAAAAAATCAAAAATCGAGTAGTTTGTGGAGGCCACGTGTGGGGCCCACATGCAACATAGGTAGTGAATAGTGCCAGAACACCTATTTGCCTATAAATTCATCTCTAACTCTAGGATTAGGGGGTTGGCATTTTTTAGGTTTACTATTTGTAAGTTTGAGAGAAAACAAAGAGCGAAAACAACAAAACATAAAAATCAAACACAAACAAATCAAAAACACAATTTAAAATCAATTTCTTCACAAAAATCTTAAGAGTTTTCTTAGTTTGATTATGTAATAGATTGATTCTAGAATAGTTAGTGAGTTTTACACATACAAACACTTCCAAAAACGAAATCAACACACAAATTCGAATCATCTTCAATGATCAAATGTTCTCGAGGTGTTCTTCATCAAACTTCAAGCAAGTTAACAGTTTTTCTTCAAAATAAGGTAAATGAGAGTCTAAACTTTATCTCTTGTGTATTTCCATTTCTTTTTTGTGTTAAATCATCAAAAATTGGGTTATTTGTGAGAGAAACCCATAAAAACTGGATTTTGCTAAAATCTGCAGCTTTCTGGGCTGACTTGGCACAAGCCACTCACAAGTGGTGCAAGCCACATGCAAGTGGCTCATGCCACTTGAGCCTAGAAATCTATAGATTTCTGATTTTTTGACCTTTTTGGGTTTTCTGACATTTATGAACTCTAATTACCTTCATATGGGATGACAGTCACTTCCAATGGTGTGAGAACATTAACTCAAAAGCCAAACAACTTAAAAAAATTCAAATCGTGCCTAGATTTTGATATCAAAGTGGGTTAAGGCCTAAGGGTTAAAAATCCATGTTTGATCTAGATGAGTATGTTAATAATTTTAATGTTATTTCTTGCAATGATTTGTGAATTTTGTTTATCTAATAAGGTGAACATTGTGATCATGAGCTTAGAATAATATTAAAATTATTATATTTTATTTTCTAGTATTTATTTATGCACATTTAATTATTGATCTATAATATGCATTACATATTGTTCATCTAACTCATTAACATTTCTAACAATTCTGATATTAACTTATATTCTGTCATTTTATTATTTGTTGTTTATTTTGATTATTTTATTTTATTTTTGAACTAATATTTGTGTTTTGGTGATTTTTTTGTTAGTTTTTGTATTTATCATATTGTTTGAATGTGTGAATGTGTTGAAATAGTTGAATATGTTTGCTGTAATTTTTGAGTTTAATGTTATATTTACCCAAATGATTTGTAATAATTTTATTAATGTTGATTTGTATTTATTAAATGGTAAATGAGAATATGGGTAGAATGTATCTTAGAAGGTTTGTAATCTTTTCTCCTCTCTCCTTCTATGTGGATGTTTAATTTTTATGTCAAATGGATGTTTAGATGATAATAATATGCTTGAATGACATCATTTTCAAAATTGTATAAAATGATTTTACATCACAAATTAAATTAATACCGTAATTAATAAATAATGAATATTCGGACAACAAGGAGGCCAGTTTTAGATTGAGCGGAATGGGTGCAAAAACCTTCCCATATCCGTACCCAACTCCCAAACTCACTCTAGTTAAAACTAGATTAATTAAATGAAAAAAATTTTCCCAATTTAGTAAAATAGGGTGGCAACTCTAAATAATTTTCAAAACCTTACCAAAGTAAGGAAACCCTTTCTGAGGATTAAAATGGGATTGGATAAAATAATTTCTAAGAATTAAACTGAATCAAGCCCGTTTAATTCGGCTTACTCAAGTGACTCTCAAGAAAGCCATGAGATGTTGCGCGGAAGTCACGTTGTCCTCACTATGTTGACGATCCAGTTGTAAAATCAAAGAAAGAAACTGACCACATCCACAATCTTTGAAAAGTATTTCAGCGTTTATGTAAATTCCAACTAAAGATGAATCCTTTAAAATGTGCATTTGGAGTCTCATCAGGAAAGTTTTTAAGGTTCATTATGAGACATCGAGGTATTGAGATTGGTCAGTTAAAAATTGATGAAATCCTTAAAATGCTAGAACCTCACAATAGTCATGAACTTAAAAGCTTGCAAGGAAAGTTGGCATACATTTAGAGGTTTATTTCAAATCTAGTAGGTCGATGTCATCCATTCAATCGACTAATGAAAAAAGGTGTTCCTTTTGAATAGGATGAAGCATGTAGTAATGCTTTTGAAAGCATTAAAACATACTTGATGAATCCACTCATTCTCAAAGTGTCGATACAAGGGCATCCTCTCATCTTGTATATTGCTGCTGAAGAATGTTGTTTGGGAGATTAGCACAAGAAAATGACAAAGGAAAGGAAAATTCATTGTATTATCTGAGTAGAATGCTAATTGGTGCTAAGTTGAATTATTTGCCAATTGAGAAGATGTATTTAGCACTAATATTTTCCATAAAGAAACTGAGGCATTACTTGCAGGCACATTCAATTCAGCTGATTTCACGTGTGATCCTATCAAATATTTGATGGCCAAACTAGTCTTATCCAAAAGGCTAGTGAAGGGCTCTTTTTCTCCAAGAGTTTAAGATCACATACATCCCACAAAGAGCGACAAAATGGCAAGCCCTTGTTGATTTTCTTGCAAACCATCCTATTCCTGATGATTGGAAGTTCTCCAAAGATTTGCCGAACCATGAAATTTTCCTTATTGAAGTTCCACAACCTTGGAGAATGTTCTTTGATGATGCATTAAGTCAAACGGGTGTAGGAGCCGAATTTGTTTTCATCACTCCAAAAGGAGAAATCTTACCTTTCGCATTCAACTTAGTTGAGAGGTGTTCAAATAATGTTGCAAAATATCAACCTTTGGTACTTGGCCTAAAAGTGGCGATTGACACGGAGATATTTAACTTAAGGATATTTGGAGATTCAAATTTGGTTATCAATCAAATATTTTCCTTGTATGAAATAAGAAAGCAAGAATTGTTGCCTTACTTTAACTATGCTGCTAAGCTTCTCTCCCAGTTTCAGAATCCTTCCATTGAGCATGTGTTGAGAAAAGAAAATTGCCAAGCTGACTCTTCAGCAAAGTTAGCGTCAAATCTAGCATTACTAGATGTAGAAGCAAAAGTGCCAGTGTGTCAAAGATAGGTAAAACCACCTATGTTGGATATTGAACCCGAAGAAGTGGATGTTGTCTCTGTTTATGAAATTGATAAAGATGATTGGCGAAAACCACTTATCAGTTATCTGGAGCATGGAAAATTGTCAAACGACCCAAGAAAGAAAGTTGAAATAAGACGTCAGGCTTCTCGCTTTATAAACTTCAAATGTACGCTTTATCGTCGCTCTTTTGACGGAATCTTTTTATGCTACCTTGGAGAGGGGGAAACTATCAAAGCTTTAAAAGAGGCACATTCAAGCATTTATGGTGCACATCAATCTGGGACTAAGTTGCACTTTCAGATTAAAAGGATAGGGTACTATTGGCCTACGATGGTAACAAATTACATGAATTACGCCAAAAGATGTCAAGAGTGCCAATTACATGCAAACTTAATTAATCAACTGCCTGAATCACTTCACACAATAGTAGCATCATGGCCTTTCGAGGCTTGGGGATTGGATGTTGTAGGACCACTTCCAAAAATTTCAAGTGGCCACCTATTCATTCTTGTTGTTATCGATTACTTCTCAAAATGGGCTGAAGCTGCTCCATACAAAGAAATCAAGAAGGAGACTGTAGTGAGCTTTATTAGAACGAACATCATTTATTGCTTTAGTGTATCTTGATACATTATAACTAATAATGGAAGGGAGTTCTATAATAAAGCCATGGACAAGTTATGTGAGCAATTCAAATTTAAACAATATAATTCATCCATGTACAACGCACCAGCAAATGGGCTTGCAAAAGCATTCAATAAAACATTGGGCAAACTCCTTACGAAGATAGTCAATCGATCAAAAAAGGGTTGGCATGAAAGGCTAGGGGAAGCAATATGTACTTATCGAACTACAAATAGATCATCAACTCAAGCAACTCCATATTTGCTTGTGTATGGTGTAGAAGTTGTTCTTCCTCTTGAACAACAAATTCCATCCTTGAGAATTGCCATCCAAGAAGGTCTCTAATGAAGACAATGCTCGGCTTCCCCTGTAAGAGTTGGAAGTGCTAGATGAGAAACGACTCGAAGCACAACAACATTTGGAGTGTTATCAAGCCCTAATGTGCAAAGCTTTTAAAAAGAAGGTACAAATCCGTTCTTTTCAAGTTGGCAATTTGGTCCTAGCAGTGAGAAGACCAATAATCATGTCGCAGTGTATGGGTAATAAGTTCCTTTCAAACTGGGACGAACCATATGTAGTTTAAGAAGTCTACTCGAATGGAGCATATAAGATAATTGATCAAGATAGAGTGCGAATCGGGCCAATCAACAGTAAGTTTTTTAAGAGATACTACTCCTAGAAGCTCGATAGTGCTCCTGGCCTACACGAGCTAAAACTGTGAATAGCACACAAATCGGGCCAATCATTTGAACCACGTTATGACTTGATCCTTCCAAAAGAGGGTACGTAGGCAGCTTACTATTTTGCTAAGTACAATTGCCAAAAAAAAAATCAAGATTGAGAAAAGGGATGAGTGTGATGAGTAATCAATAAAATAGAATCTTATTAATGACTAAATAATTCAATTACAAAAAAAAAGACAAAGAAAACTCTTAAAAAAAATCGGGTTAGCATGATCATAAAATTATTGTGCTGATGAAGCCTGATTATTTCACAAAGGATCCAAACGAACTTGCATTGGAAAAATAGGAAGCAGTGATAGTTGATGAGTGCCAACACTCTAAAATATATTCACATGTTAAACATATTAAGAGTTTAAGTATTGATATGAGGCTTCTCCATGTCAATGACCAACTAAAGGATGGTTTCAATGAGCATTTGCTGTCTTTGCTTGATCCTCACATCATTTTGTACTTGCATGATTGTGGATGTGAAAGAAATTACTGTCAGCAAATGCAGCCTATAAGATGAAGAACCATTTATGGAAATTCATTCTTAAAGATGTTGCAAACCATTTCATGATCGAATAACAAGAGACAATACACCATGGCGGATGTGGGCCTTGCTGGTCATATTCATTTTGATATGATAAAGTTGAAAAATTTGAAGTCATCAAAGTTGATCATCAAATTTCAAATGCAAACATTATTTGGATTAGTCTAGATACAACTACTTGGATAAGAAACTTGTCCAGGACTCAACAGGGAGAAGCTTCCATGGATTCCATTCAAACTGTTCCAACTCATGGGGCTTATCAAAAAGTAACTTTTGCAACTTAGAAAGGGATCGCTTATCTTCTACACTATGGATTGGCATAGCTTTGACTTCAGATATTTTGTCATGAACTTTTAAAATCATGCTTCGTTTCTCCAAGAGATAACTTTTCATGCCTTTTAAGGAGGATTCAAGTACTTTATTTCATTATGGTGATATGTCAGTCACCAGTTCAAGTCCCTCATTGGAGTAGTGGCCTCTCAAAGAATCAACTAGGAATTCTTGAATGTACTCTCTCAAAATGCCTAATCTAATTACACAGGCAACTCCTTAATTTTGGAAGTTAAACAAAATTCAAGAATTTATTGTATTGATTATTTATTGTTTCTTGAACTGAAAATTCAATAAAGTGAAGAGTTGCCCCATGTATTATGGAGAAAAATATTGGAGGGAAAACAACCAGAGTGGAAATACCCATCTAGTTTATCTCAAAGGAATCGGAAGAGGGGCCAGCACTGTGATGATATACTCAAGAAACCAGAAGATAAGGGTGATGAAATTTTGAAGGGCCACAAGAGAGTTGTCCATAATGGAATTAATCCAACCTCTCTTAAGCCTGCACTTTCTGTAGGGAATATGGTTGCTGGGGGCAGTAAAGGGAGTTCTAGACCTTCATCACATTTTATGCATAGAACAAGTATTTGCAGCTTCATGGTAAGAAAGGAATTCCACCTCCATCAACTCCAGTAAGATCTGCAACGGAAGGGATCATCTTATCATAAAATGAGCCATGGATTAGAAGTCATCCTAGGATCTTCAAATCCCAAACAGAAATTGACTGTTCTCTAGCTAGGAGGAAAATAGTATTTGTTGAAGCACTCGAATGCTCACAGAAACGATGAATGAGATTGGGAAAGCGATCATAAGTGAAGAGTGATGCGAATAAAGCATGATACACTTTAGCTTTCAAAAGTAGCGGCTTATTGCTTGCCAACACATCTTCAAGCCACTCCCAATAGCGTTCAATGAAGGAAAATTCACCATTAAATTTGAATGAAGGATGCAAAAAAACTTCATTGTTGTAGATTAGGCTTTTCAAAAGTGGAAGATTATTTGATGGATTTTGAAGCGAGTGAAGTGAAGATTGCAACAAACAACATTGAACGCGCTTAACTTCTTCATGTGAAAGTTGGAATTCACATGTACGTTCGATATTATAATCCATAAGATGAGGTGGATCTACTTTGTCTGGTGCATTAGCTTCAAAAAATTCATCGACAGATCTTTGAAAAGTGAAAACCATTATAAGATTTGAATCATTTTCGTCGTCGCTCAAAATCTTCATATATAGAATGTTGCACGAAGCTAAAAGATCAATTATGCGAACAATCTTGATGAAGTCTCGAGAGTAGTTGACTAAAAAAAATCAATTATGGCTTGTCCTTGGCAAAAAAAATAATGTATATGAATTCCGAAAAGAAAAGAAACTGAGTCAAATTCATGTGATCAACCATGTTCAAGCCAAATTAAACTCGCTAGTTGTTAGCCATCAATTTGAGCACACAAATTCAAATCAAGCATGTGAGATTACTTTCCATGGCCATCAATTAAGAATTTTCAAAAAAACAAAGAAAGAAAGAAGAAGGAAAAGAAAAAGAAGAAGAAGAAGAAGAAAGAAGTTTGTAACACCCACCGCCCAATCCCGGAGGACTAGACAACGAATGCCACATTCGGTGTCGGAGCACCGTCTTATCTTACTTAATAACTCTAAATCATATATTGAAAGTATCTAGGTTTCCATAAGGAGGCAAGTAATTAAAATTTAAAAGTAATATTTAAGGAAATTCCTACGAAAAATTCGCAAGAGTTTCCCCTAAAAATTGACTTGCCACACAAAGAAAACATATACACTTCCAATATAAATTCTCCTCCGATCCCCAAAACTCTAATCAATTCAAAATCACACAGCACTTCTAAATGTATGTATCCATTGACACAAGTCCTATCATGCTAATTTACCATTCATTCAAAGAATATTCATTAACATTCATACACCATAAATATAATAAAATAGTAATACTTATATAACCATCAATCTCATTAATTACATTTTTAATATTTACAACTTCAATACCTTTTTACAATAAGTCTATACATGTCATAATTCACATTAATATACATGTCCTACCCAAAATTAATACTTCTACTCTGATGCTACTTTTTCATTCTTCATGTAGCACCCACAACTCACAACCTGCGCGTGGTAAAAATCAACACACTGAATGAAAGACTCAGTGGTGCTAAATAATTATCAATTAACATAATAAGAAATGCCAAAGTAACAAATCTCAAATATGCTTCAAAATACTCAATTCAAAATATATATTAAATACTGAAAACGTGCTAATTAAATCAAAATATTTCGACAATCATAAAGAAATTCACATTTAAAGATTAATACATCATCCGATAAAAATAAGGAAAAATTCATAAATATAAGTATATCTCCGATTTCTTTATAATGAATAAAATTACGTTCTTAGTTAAGGAAATTTATAAATACAAATATATCTTTGTTTCCTTATAGCAGAATAAAATTTCATTCTTAATTAAGGACTCGTACACATACAGAAAGAAATATAACCAGATTCACATAATCATGGCTTGTGAAACCGCCACCACATATCTCATAACCATGGCCTGTGCAAGCACTACCACATATCACATAATAAGCGTGTCCGCCTATTCATAAGGGCTGATAACCCTAGCATATGATCATAGCTTTCACATAATAGAATGGGCTGATAACCCGTGCATGCTCACATATCGATATCAATCTCATTTTACTATATTTCAATCATGTATAGTAGAGCCCAAAGTCAAAATCATTCTTTCACAAATAATCATGTTACTTATTCACAATTCTTAATTAAAACACTCTATCACTTAAAACTCATCATTTCAAAATTTCTCAACTTACAACTTACAAAAACCACCGCATTCTCCTTTTTCTCATACTTAATAAACTCAATTGAACATATTCAAAACATATGTATATAATATGGTATAAAATACTTAAATCAATGCTTTAAAAGAGTGAAAATCAAGCCTTACCTTCTAAAGAAGGTTCGGCCACTCTTATTGAAAACAAAGGAGGAATGGTTCCCTCCATCAAAAACCTTAATCACTAACCC
>CANUEX010071333.1:0-13298 GCA_948099535.1 Jatropha multifida | reverse complement strand
ACAAATAAATATTTGTATGAGAAAATATTTTTATTATATGGATATGGGCCCGAGCTGCGAATAGTATGTATTACTAATGCTGGGTCAGAATTATTAACTCTGATTGTCTTATGAAAATGTCATAATATGGGCTTACTATTCCAATAGTCAAATGATAATAGGGATGGATTGTGATAGTTTAGGCTTACTACGGGCCTCGGGTGCCTTTAGCTTACCTAGGTCCTAGTGTCGGTCCGGCCCACGATTTTGGGTCGTGACAGATAATAAGACATTTAAAAATACTTTTATATTTTATTTATTAAATATTTAATTTTTTAGGATATAGATAAAAAATATGTTATTTTTATTAATATTTTTTTTATATTTGTATGATTTGATTGGATGTATTTTTTTTAAAAATAAATTTTTAAATAAAATATATAATATTTTATTTAGGAGAGATAAAAAAAAGAAGAAAAAAGTGTATTATTTTTATTAATTTTTTTTATGTGTGTAAGATTTAATTGGATATATATATTATTTTAAATAAAAAAATTTTAAATAAAATTTACATAATTAAATCTGAGATTTTAAAAATTTAAAATTTTTAATTCAAAAATTATATATAATATTTTATTGATATATTTATACATTTATATATATTAAAATATTTTTTTGTTAGATGTAAGTTTTGAAAGAGTTTTATTTTTAATAATAATTTTTTATTTTCTTTTTAGTTATTGAATAATTTGTAACTATTGACATTTTAATTTAGGAAGAAATTTATATCCACTCGAAATAGATAGATGGTCTATTGAAAATTAAACATTTTTAATTTTCTTAATATTTTTTTCTCTTATATTCTAAATATATTTAATTTGAAAGGAAATAATATTTAGGAAACTGAAAAAAAATTAGAACTATATAATTTTATTTGGGTTTTAAGAATTTGTATGGATATGTTCCTTTTTCTGATAGATTTGGTAAATAATACTATTATCGTAGTTAAAGTGATTTTTATTATTAATTCAAATAATTAATTCATTTCTTTTTTTTATCTAGCAGTTAAAAATAATTTATTATTATTTTTCATTTATAATATTGATTTAGAGTTGATAGCAGGAATTAGAGGTTTAGCGATGACTTTTAGACATCTATTAGGATTTTAAAAATCTACATTTATAAATTATAAATTAAAAAATTAAGTTTATAGAATGAGTTGAATTTTATTCTGAGACCAGTTGATTATATAAACATATAATTAAATACATACTTGATTATATAAAAATATAATTAAATACATAAGAAATAGCATTGCAAGTAATTTATACAGTAAAGTATAATTTGTATTATTTTAATCTAAATAAAATTTATACTTTGATATTATATAAATAAAAAATGAATATATAATAAGCAAAATGAAAAGCAAAGTCATACAAAAGATTTTTTATCTATAAAAAAAAGATTAATCCAAAAAGAGATTTTTTGATGCTGAAACGCACAAAAAGTTTTATTCTATAGTTACTCTTTCATTTGTTGCTGTTGGTTATCCACTTCGATGCATACATGCGCCATTTTTTCTCATTTTGTCTGTAAATGTTCACTGGATAGGTGGTCCGTGAAAATTAGGTCATTGTTATTGTCAGAAACTGATTTAGGAAAGACAGGGCAGAGCATTAGTCTGCTTCGGTTTTGATTAAAATTTTTAATTGAAATAAATTTTTAACTGAATTGAAGTTAAAAGAAAATAAAAAATTTAATTAATTAATTAAATTTAACAGAAATTTATAATTAATCATCATTAATTGAAATTAAAGTTATTTTATTTTTATTTGAAAGAGAGAATGCAAATATCGAGGAAAAATAATCCAATAAACAATATATCCTTCCATACTTGGACTCATCCATGGTTTATGACAACATTCACATGCAATTACATTATTCATAGAACACTATTCATATTTATATATTTATATATACACTGAAATAAACATATAGCAGTATTCATAGAACAGTGTATTGCTAATTTAACCATTTGATTTTTATGTTATTCTTATTTTGTCCTTTTAGCTTTTTATCCACTATCTTCATTGTCTTCGTTGCACATCGTCTTAACTTTCATTTCCTGGATCAATCTCATCTTGCAGGTGATTTTCCTTTGTATTTGCCTTTGCCCTCCTTGCATCAAATATCTGTGTTCTCTCTTTTTGTTTTTCCTCTGCAAATCTTCTCTTTGCAAATCAGTTTCACTTCATAAAAGGAGAAATGAGAGAATTTTGATTCTGAGTTACTATTCGAGTTAAACAGATTATTCAATTGTTTATATTTAATTTGTTTTGGCTGCATGTCCTTGAGATGCTTCATATGCATTGATTTTGAGTTTAAGTTGGGTATTGGCTAAAACTTTTATTTTCAGGGTTTCAATTCGATCATCTCTTCCTAATTGATTGAAATTCTCAACATGGTTCTCACCGATCAATTATTGTTATTTTGCAGTGAAGAAGAGACGGAGAAGAATGAGTGTCGTTTTCAACTGTGTCATTTTGGTTATCTTCTGCTAAGGTATGATATATCTTACTAAAAATTGCTTATTGTGAATCGAATTGAAACAAAACTTCAGGTTCGATTTTGTATCTTACTTTGAGTTGATAAATTGTTAGCGGTTACAGTTGGTCAATAAGCTAAATTTATTGATGAAACTTAATTTTCTAATTAGGCTTTTAGGAAATGTTGTAATTTTTTGGTTTCTCTTTTCCTCTCTTTCATATACCAATTCAAAGTGTAGATATAGATTACTCCATTAGTCTCTTCAAATCTTTCTGTGTCATCCAGTATTTGGCTTTTTCCAATATTCAGGTTTATCTCTTAATTGGACAGTATTTTCCTTTTTCATTGTCTAACTGGTACTAAGTACAAAATAAAAGTAATTCAGGTTTATTTTTCCCAATTTACATGGAGAATGGTTTATTTTTCCCATTTACATGCAGAATAAATATCTGCTACAGTTGTTAATGTGTTGAAATTTAGCTGAAGTTATTGAGAATGGAACTCAGGATTAACACTCTTATGCTTTGATTTCTTTTTTTCCTCTTCTTCTTTTTCTTCTTCTTCTTTTTTTTAATATGGGGTTTGCTTATTTTATGAGAAATGGTCTAATTGTTTTTTTTTTGGACGTTTGATTAATTGTTTCTAAAGGTTAACAAGTTGAACAGCCACTTTGAGAAGTGCCAGTGACTTTTGCATTCAATATCCAACTCTATTAATTCAAATCTATGGCATCGTGAAGCTTGATGGACTAATATTATCAGTTGAATATTCTTCTTTTCTAATTTGTTAGAATTTGATGAAGTTTGTTCTTTATTTTTTATTCTTATGATATTTGTCAGGCCAAACATTGTCCTCAGATAATGAGCTATTGCTTCACCCTGCATAAAGTAAAGCAGATCAATTCATCAATGATAATATATGAACAACATGAATTATGACAGACAACTAGCGGGGAATAGAGAAAAGAAAGGTCATATGTGGACCTGGCCAAGTTCCTCTGATTTGAGATCAACAAAGGCCACAGGAGTGTCAACAAAAGTAACAATTGGAACTGTAATAGCAAGAGCAATTATTTGAAGAGATACAAAACTTACAATTTGTTGTGGTTACCTCATGTCTCGTGATATTCCCAGCCACTTAGATTTGAACATTAGAAATAAACAATGAATGCACCTACCAAAAAGAAAAACCTATTTGGGAAAGTCACCTAAAACCATTTTCAAATACCCATTTTTGTGTTTGATGATTTTGTACTGCAGGTGGACAGTGCTAACAAATATGAAATGCTTCTTGGTTTATGGATGGTAAGAATTTTCCTTTGTGTTCTTAACTTTTTCATATGTATTTTTTAGTACTGATTACTTTTTACCTTTTTTCTTTCTTTTATCAGTTTTCAATGTTAAAAATCAAGATGGAAGCAAGATTACAAGTGAAGACATTTTAGATTATATTTTTAGTTAACGCTATCTTTTTACCTTCCGTTTATGTATTCAAATAAATTCAATTGCTTATTACATTTGGATTTAAACAAATTTGATCATTTGATTTTACATGTTTTATATCTTCAATGAGATATGTTGGAATTAAACTATCTATAGGTTACCTTAATAAAACTAATGTGAAGTAATAGACCGGGTAGAAATATGGTTAATGAAGGATTGCTAATAGGTATTATGAAAGAGTTCGTGATAATTTATTCATGTATCTTTATTATTGGTCAATGATTATAGTTCAATTCAAATGTATAATTTTGAATCGCATATATTATTGGTCAATGATTATAAATATATTGCTGCATTTATGTTCCATTTGTGCTTTCTCGCCAGGTACTAAACACATACTCTCTACTCTCTCTCTCTACTGTCCATAATTGTTTTGTTACAATCTCTCTCTCTTTTTTTTTTCTTTTAAAGAGGTACGTTTTATATTCGAAAATTCAAATTTCCAAATATAATTGATTTACAATGGCATGGTTGGTACCGGAAAATAGAAGTGAAAAGAAGTAGAAATTTGATTTCTTAGATTTTTTTTCTTTTAAATTGAGTTCCTAAATTGTAGAAAAAAGTAAAAACCTTGTGATTGGCTCTTTTAATGTATGTCACAATGGATAAAATGCACTAGTTTCGAATCATTGGGTTCGGGTACTAAGTTTTCGGCTTTATAGTGTGTGGATCAAAAGTTTGGATCTAATTGAAAAGTCAAAATCATTGTTTTGTATGAATATCAGATTATTGATGATGAACATACCTATAATGCATGACAATATCTAATAGTGCATTAAAAATAAGCAAAATAAAGATGTGTAATTTAAAGGGGAGCCTGACTCTAGCCTCGTTATCAAAGATTCTAGATCGTGCAACACATTCCCGTAAGTTCTGACTAATTAGTTCGGTCAGGGGCCTATTACCTAGGTTGAAATCTATTGGTATGCCTTTGTACCTCATTTGTATAAGGATCGGAGCGCATGAAGTTCTATCGTTGATCAGGATGATAGGGTTTTGAGGGTGCCATTCTTAAAGTGGGCTTATTGTAGTGCCGACTGGATCAGGTTTTAGTTTGAAAATTGGTTTTGTATTTTTGTCGGACGGACCGGGCTTTTGATAGATGATAATTTGTCGAATGGACCAGGCTTAATTGACAAAAGTCTGAGTTTGAGTGATTATACTCTCGTGCTTCTGATGCGACCGAATGGAAGCTCCACGGTGAATTGTCGACCAAAGAGGTTGAGTCTTCCTCTAAATATAAGCTAAAGTAGGGCGCAAGGACCCATGTTATAGTTTTATAATATTGTTAAATGATGAATTATTAATTAATCGTGAGATTTGATTAATAATGAATCACCTAACTAGTAGCTTTGACCTAAGGAAGAGCAAAATGTGATTGAAAGTCAAAAGGATCAACTTTTGATAGCCAAATCGGGCTTCAAACTCAACTAAGGAAGATGAGCAAAGTTGACATTTATGGTCATAAAATCATAAAAGTGAGAATGAGAGTCATTGATGCTTGAGAAGCTCAATCAAGCAATAAGAGGTGTCTTGAAATGAGGGGGGAGTGTGCCTTTTATAGGCAAAGGGGGTGGCTGAGCCAGCCTGGTCGGTGCTATCCACCTCTTTATCGGTGCTGGAGACATCCTGATCAGCATCGATGCTAGGCTGATCGGTGCTACTGTTGGGCTGGTCGGTGCTGATCTAGGCTGATTACCAGAAAGGTCATCCCTTTTGGTTTCTGGGTTTTTGGGCTTCCGGGAGTCCGTTTGAGGCTCGAACGATATCCGATCAAGCTGATTCTTGTGTCGTTGGAACCATAGCAAAATTTATTAGAGCCTTGTGCTAAAATCATGGTTAACAAATATCAATTTCGGAATAGCCCTCTTAAAGGGCTTCTTAGACCAAAGGGGGTCTACATTTGGATTTTGGGGCTTGGAAGCTCTGGTATGAAATGACCTAAAAATGATTCCAATGCTTCCAACATGTCTTAAACAAAATATTATGGTCTTGAAATTACATTTCAAGACACAAATAGAGAGATATTGCGCCAAAATAGCAGAATGCTTCTGGAGTGGCACCGATTTTGCATTGGAATTTATATGGTATATGCAATTCTTAATGATGCATTGAGTAGGTTACATAGGCACGCCAATTTGAAACTAAGACTCTAAAATTTTAAGTAGAAGATCCTATAAGAGCTGCCATCAGGCGTACAGATGATATCGACTCCGGAACAGGCCATCATACAAGACTTCTTAGACCAAAGGGGTCTACCTATGGATATTGGGGCTTGGAAGCGTCGATACAGAATTACCCTAAAATGGTTTCAATGCTTTCCACATGTCTTAGAAAAAAATATTATGGCCTCTAAATGGATTTCCATGACACAAATAGAGAGATTGGGCCAAAATAGCGGAATGCTTTCAGAATGACACTGATTTTTCGCATGAATTTATATGGTGCATGCAATTCATAATGACGCATTTAGCAGGTGATATGGGCATGCCAATTTGACAATAAGAGCCTACAATTTTGCTTGAAAGACCCGATAGGAGCTGCCCATCAAACTTACAGACGATATTGGCTTTGGAACTGGCCTTCATAAAGGTCTTCTTAGACCAAAGGGGTTTACCTTTGGATTTTGGGGCTTGGAAGCTCCGACAAGGAATGCGCCAAAACTTATTCCAATGCTTTGACATGTCTCGGACAAAACATTATAGCATCAAAATGGCATTCCAAGACACAGATAGAGAGATACTAGGCCAAAATAGCGAAATGGTTCTGGAGTGGCATTGGTTTTGAGCATGAATTTATATGCATATGCAATTCTTAATGATGGATCGAACATGTGAGATAGGCATATCAATTTGATAATATGATCCTAAAAATTTTGCCTACGAGACCCTATAAGAGCTACCTATTAGGGGAATGGATGATGTCGACTCCAAAACAGGCCTTTATAAAGGGCTTTTAAGACCAAAGCGGTATACAATTGGATTTTGGAGCTCGGATGCTTTGGCATGGAATGTCCCTGAAATGATTCCAATGCCTCCCACATGTCTTAAATGAAATACTGCAGCCTCAAAATGGCATTTCAAGTAACAGAAAGAGAGATATTAGGTCAAAACTGTCGATTTTGCATATGAATTTATGTGACGTATGCAATTCCTAATGACGCATCAAGCAAGGGAGAAAGCATATCGATTTAATGACAGGACCTTAAAATTTTATCTAAAAGACCTTATATGAGCTGGCCGTCAGGTGTATAGATGATATCAGCTCTAGAAAATGCCCTTTTAAACCAAAGGGGTCTACCTTTGGATTTTGGGGCTGGATGCTCTGGCACGTAATGGTCCAAAAGTGGTTCAAATGCTTTTGACATATCTGAGATGAAATATTATGCAATCAAAATGGCATTCCATGACACTGACAGATTGTTATTGGGCCAAAATAGCAGAATACTTCTAGAGTGGCAACGAGTTTGTGTGTGAATTTATATGGCATATGCAATTCTTAATGACGCTCCAAGCAGGTGAGATAGGCATACTTATTCGACAACAAGACCCTAAATCTTTTCTTAGGTGACCCCATAGCAGCTGCCCATCAAGCTTACAGATTATATTGGCTCCGGAATGGGCCATTATATAGGGCTTCTTAGACCAAAGGGGTTTAATTTTCGATTTTGGAGTTTGGAAGCTCCAGCACGGAATGGCCCAAAAATGATTCCATTGCTTTCCACATGTCTTGTACAAAATATTTTGGCCCCAAAATGGTGTTCCAAGACACATATAAAGAGATATTGGGTGAAAATAGCGGAATGGTTCTATAGTGGCACCGACAAAGTGTTATTGGGCTAAAATAGTGGAATGCTTCTAGAGTGGCAACGATATTGCTCATGAATTTATATAGTATATCCAATTCTTAATGACACTTTGAGAAAGTGAGATAGGGATACCGATTCAACAACAAGACCCTAAATTTTTTCCTAGGTGACCTTATAGGAGTTGCCCGTCGGGCTTACAGATTATATTAGCTCCGGAACGGGCATCATAAGGAGCATCTTAGACCAAAAGGGTCTAACTTTCGATTTTGTGGCCTGGAAGCTCTAGCATGGAATGTCCCTAAAATGATTCCAATGCTTTCCACATGTCTTGGATAAAATATTTTGGCTTCAAAAATTCCAAGTTACAAACAGAGAGATATTGGGCTGAAACAATAGAATGGTTCCATAGTGGCATCAATTTTGGCCATGAATTTATATGGCATATGTAATTTATAATAACGCATTTAGTAGGCAAGATAGGCTTATTGATTTGACAATGAGACCCTAAAATTTCACCTAGAAGACCTTATAAGATTGCCCGTTAGGCATACAGATGATATCGGCTCCAAAACAACCTTTATAAAGGGCTTCTTAAACTAAAGGGTTCTATCTTTGGATTTTGGTACTTGGATACTCTAGCATAGAATGGCTGTAAAATGATTCCAATGCTTCTCACATTTCTTAGGCAAAATATTTCTTAGACAAAATATTTTGGCCATCTCTTTGTCTATTGCTTGGTGGAATGCTTCTAGAGTGGTAGCGATATTGCTCATAAATCTATATAGTGTATGCAATTCTTAATGACGCTCTGAGCAGGTGAGATAGGCATATTGATTCGAAAACAAAACCCTAAATTTTTCCTGGGTGACCCTATAGGAGCTGCTCATCGGGCTTATAGATTATATCAGCTCCGGAACGGGCCATCGTATGGGGCATCTTAGAGTAAAAGGAGCTTAGGGTTTAGGGTTCAGGGTTTAGGGATCAGTACTCAAGGCTCGAGAATCGGGGCTCGGGGTCAGGGCTCGGGTTCAGGGGTCAGGGCTCGAGGCTTGGGGCTCAGGGCTCAAGGCTTGGGGCTCAAGGCTTAGGGCTCAGGGGTCAAGGGTTCAGGGTTAGGGCTTAGGGTTTGGGTTTGGGGTTCGAGTTAGAGATTCGGGTTTTGGGTTTCGAGTTTGGGGTTTTGAGTTTTAAGTTTCAGGTTTTGTATTTTGGGTTTAGGGTTTCAGGTGTAAGGTCTAGGGTCTAGGGTCTAAGGTCTCAAGTTAACTTGGATGGCCTTGGCGAAGCGAATGGCCCCAGATACTCCGGTGAATCGGGGGCTGAGATTGGTATCTATGCCTTCTAAAGGTTGGGGGAAATCAAGTCGGAGTGCTGGCTAGGCTTGAAAATCCCCCGGTGCGAAGATATTGAAGCTAGAGGGCCGTTCATAGGTCGGGAATTGAGCCAAGGACTATAGTTTTTTTGAACCATTTTGGTTTTTTTGTATTATTACCCTTTATGTATGGGTAACATCTATAAATGGAGCAAATTTAAGGGCAAAAGCTCACAATCGCTGGGAGCCGGACGTGTACGGGGGCTAGCTCAAGTTAGCTTGGATTGCCTTCGCGAAGCGAATGGCCTCAGAGGCTCCGGCAAATCGGGGGTCAAGATCGATATGGGTGCCTTCTATAGGTCCGGGGAACTCCAGCAAGAGTGTCGACTGGGCTCAAAAAGCCCCTGGTGCGGAGATATTGAAGCGCGAGGGCCGTTTTATAGGCTGGGACTCGAGCCGGGGATTGCAGTTTTTTCGAATCGTTTTGATTTTTTGGCATTGGGTGCCTTCATGTATGGGTGACATCTTTTAATGGTACGAATTTGAGGGCAAAAGCTCACAGTCTCTAGGAGCCCGACGTGTTCAGGGGATAACTCAAATTATCTTGGATAGCCTTGGTGAAGCGAATGGCTCCAGAGGCTCTGGTGAATCGGGGGCTGGGATCGATATGGCTACCTTCTATAGGTCCAGAGAACCCAAGCTAGAGTGTCGGCCGGGCTTGAAAAGCCCCTGGGGTGGAGATATTGAAGGATATGGTTATAATGGGCATGGGAGGGGTGGCCAAGGATAAACCTCTATTTAGCGTGTGGCATGCCCATGGGGGCCTGTGCATTTGGCTTGTGATGGGTTGCCTATGCCCAGCGCAATAATAAACCTACACTAGGCCTGCGGCGCGCCTGCGAGCTGCCTGTGCCTAGTGCAATAGTAATCCTCCATTAGGCATGCAGCGCGCCTGTGGGTTGCCTGTGCCTAGTGCATTGGTAAACCTCTAATGGGCGTGCGATGCGCCAACAGCCCAGTGAGAGAGCTCTATTCGGTGTGCAGTGCGCTAGCAGACCGCGTGCGACCCACCCCAGTGATAAACCTCTATTAGGCGTGTGGTGCGCCAGCAGCCCGCGTGATGCCTAGGCTCGGGCATTGTCCAGCCTAGCGAAAAACCTCTACTGTGCATGCGGTTCGCTAGTAGCCCGTACGCTGCCCAGGCCTGCCTCCTGCCTGCGCACTGGCTAGCCCTAGCTTTAAACCTCTATTTGGCCTATGGCTGGTTGGCGCAGGGCAGCGATAAACCTCTTTTTGTGCATGGAGGGCTAATGTTGGGTGCACCACGCAGGTCACCTGTGGGGGCCGATAGGCCAAAACTACAGTGGGACCGTCGAATATCCCCCGACCTCTTGCCTATCATTTTTTATGAAATTATGACATTTTTCGATAAATGGGCAACGTGACTCGACCTTAGTCATTTTTGATGCATTACATGCCTTAGTCATTCTAATGGAATTGTGACATTTTTCGATACATGGGCAGCGTCCTTTGGCCTTGGTCATTTTTTATGCTTCTTGCCTCATCCTTAGTCATTTTTTATGCATGCATTACATGTCCTTGACCTTAGTCATTTTTTATGCTTTACATGTCCTCGCCCTCGGTCACTTAGGAATGTTCAGCGATGGTTGAACCTCCCTTTCATCAGTGGAGAAGTTAATTGTTTAGGGTTTGGAGGGGGAGGGATGAATCGGAGTGACGAAGGGCTGAATCTCAGTGGATCATAGTAGTAAGGCCAATCTGCCAGTTACAATACCCCATCACATATTTAAGTCATCTGCAAAGGATTTTATCCATTACCCGATGGGAATTGTACTTTAAGGCGACCCTCGCAGCTCGTCCGCTGTGCGGGCTTAGCCAACGGCACGTTCCTCTAGCGGCTAGATGGTCCCTACTTTGGGTCGGCAATTGGGCGACGGACGCACGCATCACTTTTGGCCTAGATTCTGACTTAGAGGCATTCAGTCATAATCCAGCGCACGGTAGCTTTGTGCCACTAGCTTTTCAACCAAGCGCGATGAGCAATTATGCGAATCAACGGTTCTTGTCGTACTAGGTTGAATTACCATCGCGACACCATCATTAGTAGGGTAAAACTAACCTGTCTCATAATGATCTAAACCTAGCTCACATTCCCTATTGGTGGGTGAACAATCCAACACTTGGTGAATTCTGCTTCATAATGATAGGAAAAGCCGACATTTGAAGGATAAAAAAGAAAGGTCGCTATGAATGTTTGGCTACTACAAGCCAGTTATCCCTATGGTAACTTTTGTGACACCTCTAGCTTTGAATTTCAAAGGTTTAAAGGATCGATAGGCCACGCTTTCATGGTTTGTATTCGTACTGGAACTCAGAATTAAACGAGCTTTTACCCTTTTGTTGCACACGAGATTTCTATTCTCATTGAGCTCATCTTAGGATATCTGCATTATCTTTCAATAGATGTGTCGCCCTAGCCAAACACCCCATCTGACAATGTCTTCCTCTCAGATCAGTCACTGAAATGGCCTTGGGTCCAAAAAGAGGCGCGTAGCCCCACTTCCAATTCACGGAATAAGTAAAATAACGTTAAAAGTAGTGGTATTTCACCGTCACCTTTCGGCTCCCACTTATCTTACACCTCTCAAGTCATTTCACAAAGTCGGACTAGAGTCAAGCTCAACAAGGTCTTCTTTCCGAGCTGATTTTGCCAAGCCCGTTCCATTAGCTGTGGTTTTGCTGGATAGTAGACAGGGAATCTCATTAATCCATTCATCTTGGAGACCTGATGCGGTTACGAGTACGATCGAGGGCGCATCGGACATCGTGATGTGCGGTGCTCTTCCAGCCACTGGACCCTACCTCCGATTGAGTCATTTCTATAATGCCTTGACTCTAACCACCAGAGGAATTGTTCACTTTGGATCAAGCCGGTTCCATCCCATACTAGATCGATAAGACCCACACGATTTTATCCCGCAGGTGAAATGGGAACTTCTTAGGAGGTCACCCATCCTAGGATTTCTGTCAAGCGAGCATACTTAACCCTGGAGTTCTTCCAATTCTCTAGCCATTCCACCAAAAGGCGCCTCTGATAATTAATTACCCCCTTTTTGATATATAATCCGATTCATTTATGTGTCCCGCATTCCACTATCCTAGCTAGCCTGCCATCCTAGAAACTCGCTAGGAACTCTCTCTACCCGCCCTTTTAGGATCACTTTGTCGGGTTACGATGTCACAAGCCCACCAGTTTCCACTTGGTTCATCCTCGAACCATCTCTCTCTATCCGTCCTCTTAGGATCACTTTGCAGGGTCGGGATGTCACAAGCCCACCAACTTCCACGTGGTTCATCCTTGAACCATATATCTACTGGAGGGGGGGTCAGGCTCTGATACCAAATTATAACGCCCTGACTCCAACCACCAGAGGAATTATCTGCTTTGGATCAAGCCGGTTTCATCCTATACTAGATCAGCAAGACCCGCACAGTTTTATTCCACAGGTGAAATGGGAACTTCCCAGGAGGCCACCCATCCTAGGATTTTTGTCAAGCGAGCACACTTAACCCTGGAGTTCTTCCAACTCTCTAGCCATTCCACCAAAAGGCGCCTCTGATGATTAGTTACCCCTTTTTTGATATATGATTCGATTCATTCCTATGTCTCGCATTCCACTACCCTAGCTAGCCGGCCATCCTAGAAGCTCGCTAAGAACCCTCTCTACCTGCCCTCTTAGGATCGCTTTGCCAGGTCGGGACGTCACAGTTTCTAGGGTGGGTGGCTGTTAAAATGAAAAGATAACTCTTCCCAAGGCCCTCGCCAATGTCTCTGGATTCCCTAATGTCGCCGTTAGCCTTCACGTCCTGGTTCGAGAATTTTAACCCGATTCCCTTTCGAAGCTCACGCAGGAAAGCGCTGTTGGATGGGCTTCGCCCATCTCTTAAGATCTACTAACCCATGTGCAAGTGCCGTTCATATGGAACTTTTCCCCTCTTCGGCCTTCAAAGTTCTCATTTGAATATTTGCTACTACCACTAAGATCTGCACCGACGGCCGCTTCGCCCAGGCTCGCGCCCTAGGTTTTGCAGCAACTGCTGTGCCCTCTGTTGGGTTTCAATATCAAAT
>CANUEX010071332.1:0-20113 GCA_948099535.1 Jatropha multifida | reverse complement strand
ATAACTAATGAAATCGGTGGCCGATTAAGTATTATTATTTGATTTCATGAATGGTGTATAAATGATGGTATATATTTTCTTGAATGGTTAATTATATAATAAGATGACTTGACATTATATTTTTAAAAGTGCTGTGCAACTTGGTATAATAATTTGGAGTTGAGGTTTGGAGGATTGAACATTGAAAGTGCTTTATTTTCTTTGTGTGGCAAGTTGATTTTTAGGAGAAACTCTTGCGAATTTTTTTGTAGGAATTTCCCTATGTTTTTATTTATAAAAAAAATAATTTTTATCAAAATATTACTTGCCTCCTTATGGAAACTAAGCCACTTCTAATGTATATTTCGAGTTCATTAGGTATAATAAGTCGGTGCTCCGGCACCAAATGTGGCATCCGTCGTCTAGTTCTTTAGGATTGGGCGGCGGGTGTTACATGTAGTGCTGACAACCTTAACAAAGCATATTGTATCCATCCATTTCATGACGTGTAAAAATTTCTTTAAGTTTATCTGAATGAATAATATGATAAGTCCTCAGGTTTTTTCACTTAATGTATCATGACCTCTAAAGACAAAAATGGGACATGATACATTAAGTTTTTCCTGAAGGATCTTACTTTGAAATTGTTTTCTCTTGTTCAGCTCCAAAGTTCACCTAACGGCTTAGTTTTCTTCATCCAAATTCAAACAGTTTGCCCAACGGCCGAAGCGGCCCAGCTTTCTCGTCCAAAATTGAACAGTTCACCCAACGGCCTAGACGGTATAATTTTCTCCATCCAAAATCAGATAGTTTGCCCCACGACCTAAGTGGCCAAGTATTCTCCATCCAAAGTCGGACAATTTGCCCAATGGCCCAGTGTCCTCCATCCAAAATCAAACATAGACAAGTCTGTCCAGTGGCCCAGTCTGCTCCATCTATGGTCCGGATATATACAGTTTGCCAAGCAACCTAAGTAGTCCTATTCAATTCACTAATAATTTGGACTTAAACGACTTCTCAACGACTTGAATACCCTAGTGTAATCTACTAAGTCTAATATCTAGGTATGTAACATTCGTCATTTAGCCTAATCGGCCCAACACTTAAATTATTTGTCAAATAGAAGTCCTAATGCATCTTTCAGATAGGCTTAGATCACCCAACTAACTTAAATAACACACAATTCAAAAAAGAAAGTAAACACAAACTGGAAAAAAAAAAAAAAAGAAAGAGACTAAGTAAATAAGGAACACAAAACACTTGTAACAAACTTTTTCTTTTTATTAAGTTAAAATTCTTTACATTCATAGTAACAAAATTCCTACAATAAACTAAGATAAAAACCTATACAAATATCAAAGTATGTACATCCCTCTTCGATAGAGCAGGCGAACTATCTCTAGATGAGCTCGATTGGGCACCTTCTCCTTCTCCCCCTTCGCCATCTTCTTCCTCCTCATCAACTCCTTCTGGGTAAACATCGTTCATCCAGTCCCAGTCAACATTTGGTTGTTTTTCCTTAAGTCTGGCCAAGATGTTGGACCAAAGACTTAAGCAAGCTCTCACCAAATCCTCCTCTTGGGACTCCTCATGTCCCCTAAGTCCCTAAAGCTTAGCCTCCATCTTCCTTACTCGTTGCTCTAGCTCTTTTGTTTGGACATCCATATCTTTATTTTTATTTAGGAGACTCTAGTTCTCCTCTTTCAACCTCTCCATATCAGCATCACGTGTAGCCAACTAAGCATTATGATGCACCTCCTGCTCTTGCATAGTAGCCCCGACATCTTTCAGGGCGATCTCCATCTCATTTTTCTCAATTTCCATCTTTGCGAAAGCAGATTTCATCCTAGTTACTGACCATACTAAAGATTGTTGGCATTTATTGCTTGAAATAGGCACTGGTTCAGTAAGTCATTTATTGCCCGATCATCAATATGCTCAAAATGTCGAGCATCAATAGGAAATAGGTAGGCGCGAGCTAACTCTCGACTGGGGCCATCATCTTGGATACTATAGTTCACCCCGTATATGGACACAAAGTAAGATCAAAGATCCACAGCTTGAGTACAAAGAGGAGAACTAGGAGGAGGAGGAGGAACTGGAATAGGGTTAAGAATTGATGCAGATGTAGGCACCTCCCTTGCTCTTTTCCTCAAAGGCTTGACGGGCAGTCTTTGAATGGGTGGTTCAGCAGATGGTTCAACATTGGCCTGCACAATCTCAAGTTCTAACGGACACACCCCCTTCAAATTTGCAACAACCACTTTCCTCTTCATGACATCAACTATCTTGTTTAACTTTGAGCTCTTACTTTTCTTAGGAGCCATGTCTGCATAAAAAAAAATTAAAAGATGCTAGTTTTAACAATCCTAAACAAGATACCTAAAGAATAAAAAATACCATGATAGGAAGGGTTGGGTTTGATGGGTCCACTAGGTGAACAAATAGGGTAACCTTCAGCTATCATTTTCTTCAAATCCATACAACTGGGCCCTCTAGCCCTTATTAAATCAGCAACACCTCGATCATAAGGATTGGGCAGCTCTAGAAGAAAGCAATGAGGATTTATGGACTAGGTGTTCGAAATACCAAACCCTCTAGAGAACTTCACAATGAAGTACTTGGACTTTTAATTTTTTAAGGAAGAAATTTTAGATTTCTTTGAAAAACCATTACAATTGGTCTTCACCTGAAGATAGTAGTGATCCTCATTAGGGCAAATAGAAGTGATATAGGTTCCAAACCACGCTAGCAGTCAGATTACCTTCATCCTCTCAAGCCAGTGTAATTATACCATATAGGAACCTCAAGCCATTAGGGTGTAACCGGCTTATGGTATTCTGATAACCATTGAAAAATGTTCTCAGTGGCGCTGAAAAAGGGAGTCGAACCCCAGATCAAAAGCTTTCTTCATACATCATTATCGAATCCTCATTTAGTTGATAGTTCGCCCTCATATCCTCAGAAGGTCGAATTAACATGTCTAATAGCTCGCCTTCATCAATTTCAGAAGGCACATCGGCAATCTGAACATTCTCCTTCCTTCCCTTCACCTCGCCCACTCCTGAATCTACCTCCCCAGCATGCTCTTCGACAGGCTACTCGGACACTATCTAGACATCTTCATCGCTAGAGAAATCCATGACCTCAACCGAACAATATAACAAAGTGAAAGAAGACTTACTAGAGAGAGAAAGTATGTTCTAGAAAGAGAGAGGCTTTGAGAAGCAAGGTTTTGCAAGCGTAGTAAATGAATATGGAAATGGCCTTTATAAAGGCCAAGCGAGGCATGTGAAGAGTTGCCTCATTAAATGAGGGAACTCCTTGAATGCTCTCTCAAAACCAATCTGACACCTCGGAATCTGCAACAGCTGAAAAAGAAACCCACACCATCATTGCAAACCATTTAAAACCCAAAATAACAAATAAAATATATACATACACGATAACTAAATAAAAATTTCTGAAAACACCCTGTGAAATATTATATTTGGACATAAATGACTAAATAATCGAAAGGGGACTACTGTTAACATATAATAATAAAATATTTAATAAAATAATTAGACTCATAAAGCAACTCCAATTAATAAATAATTTAGGACTCAGAGTCTTTATCTCCTACGGATTACTTAGACTCCACTATATATATTTTAAATTTACCCTAAAGACGGGCTAATTGTTTATCCTATCTAAAATTTTGAGAGATTAACACCCATAATTTGCATTAATTGCTTTTTTAATTGTGATGGAACCAACTCACAAAGAGAGTCCTAAGGATACATTTATTCGACAATTAATGCTTGAAATAGAGGGAATATTTAAAGAAATGCTGTAATTATTTTGAGAAATCAAAATTTTCAAATTTGATTTTCACAATTTGAAAATTTGATTTTGCCGCATTTATATTAAGTATTGCGCATTTTCAATAATTTGCGCCCAAATTTAGCGAAAATTTAGAGTCAAAATTTTTTGTTAAACTAACAGTCTTCTCAACTTCTACAATATGGCTATATATAAATTTCAATCAGACTTAGAATGTAATTGCATTCATAGAGTTTTCAAAAATAAGGGTAATAATTTGAAGAAGGAAAACAAAAAGAGTGCATAACCCTACAAATGCATGCTATCATATGTAATAAGTACACAATTAATGTTGATAAACATATATAATAAAATGAGCACACATTTGTAAATTGAGCAAAATTAAATGACTTAGACTCCTGTAGGCAAAATAGATATGTGTTCAATATATATTTAGTATGAGCACGTTTGTTAACTCTCAATAGTTTATAATTCTGTGATAAAATAACTATTTATTTTTACTTTCGAAACACAAGGGCATTAAATGTTGTATCTTTTTTTTTCGCCACTTTCTCTTGCTAACCGTGCACAATTAACATGGAAACTCAAATCAAATAAGGGTATTTTAGATTTTGAATAATTGAATCCTCTACAAAGTTGCCATTTTATGTAAATTTCTCTATATAAAAAGAAGACCCTAAATAGAAATTTTCTTTAAATAAAGGGAACAGAGGGGGCATAACTAAGTCAAATATAAAGATAATAAAAAAAATATAATGTGATAACAGAAAGATTTTATATTAATTAAGGATAAGAATAAAGTTGTAAAAAAATTTAATAAAAAGAGTGAAACATTAAACGTTCGGTAAGATAACGTTTTAGAAAACACTCCATAAATCTCTGAAAGCTACTATGTATATCCAGTTATCGAACACAATAACTTAAAAAAATAATGTTTTGGCTAGTTCAAAATACTAAATGTTACTCTAGATACTACTGCTGAATAGACCCTAACATCTGTAATGTTTAGCTTTTGATGTTCTATTAAAAGCTATTCAAACAATTACTAGTTATTCAAATAGTTAATAAAACACTACTAAAATCTAATAACAATTAATTTTGTTAAACAAATCTTAAGTGGTAGAATATTTTTAATTTTGTCAAACAGTGATAGAATATTTTTATACTGAAGATGTAAATTTTTGTTGCAACCTTCGTTTCTTTTATTTTATTTTTATTTTTAAAGAAAAAGGTTCTTGCAATCTTATGGTTGAAGGGCAAGCCAATGGAATATGTGGATTGAAATTACTAGTGAGTTCAAAGTAGTCATTTCTATCTATGACAAATGCATAACTTGCAAGCAAGGGTACTTCTCTCTCGCACCCTTTAGCTCTTTGTTCTTTCTGATCTTTTTTCCTTTTTTTTTTTTTAACTCTATTAGCAGAACAAATAGTTCCATTCGCCCAGGTCCACCGAAATAAATTATTTTTATCAAAATGTAAATATGTTCACTTTCTCATCATATTAATTAAAAATATGATATATTTTAATCTCAATTTTAGAACTTTTTAAACAAAAAATGAAATCGAATTGAATTAACTAAAAAAATCAAAATTTTCGGTATGATTTGTCGGTCAAAACCGGACAAAGCTTACCTTTGCTTTCCAAAGTTAGGTCTAATGCAATGCAAGAAGGAAACTTTAATCTATTTTATTTTTGGAATATTTGATCTTCTCAAAGATAAAAAGTCTGCAAAAGTTTAGTATTTTTGGAGAAAAATTCATTGATGAAGTGATTTAAGGTTACCAATCCCGTAAATAAAGCTGAGTGTTATGATATCTTATAACTTGTTTAACATCGACACCTTACATTCTCCGCCAAATTTCATGAAATTATGATATCTAAATGTCATCGAAACCTTATACTCCTTCTCCCATTGTCTTTCTCAGCAACCAAACACTCCAAAGCCGCAAAGCCTTTATCGAATCCAAAGAGAAAATCTGGATTTTCAGTTGACACTATTGCCGGCACCACTGCTGAAGGAGGAGAGGAAATTTTCAGATTCTACACTTGCACAGAATTCAGAGCATCCGTGAACCACTGCCTCTCTGACTTCATTTTATCTGATCCAAAACTTGAAGGATTCAAATGAAAGAGAAATAATCTCAACCTCATCGGCATAGCAGAGCCGATCGTACTCAAATATCATATGCTCGAGATCCTCATCGCTGGTGATCGAAATCAAGGCCTCAAGATCTTCACCAGGCAATTTGATATTTAAATCATATATCAGCGTCGCTGCAGGGAGAAATGAGCTTGTTCATGATCATAGGAAACTTAACATTTCTTTCAACCGCAAGGATCTTAGTATCCCGCCGATGCAAGCGAGTTGGTTATCATGGTGTCTCGGCTGGATTTTTCCTCCATAACTGCACATGAATTTCACTTTATAATTCGACGACTCTCTCTCTTTCTTCATCTTCAATTCATGTGCTTTCTCATTTTAGGAATTTTATTTTTTTTTTAATTTTCTTTTTCCTTAATGCGAGATTGCTGTGCTTTCTGATTTGCATGCAAATGTTTTGTTTGGTTGGAAAAATCATTTGTAACCTTTATAATTGATAATTTAGAATTCTATCTTTTCTATTGTAATTAAATTCCATCACTGTATGTTCTTGAAAGAGAAAAAAGAAAAAGGACAAGGAAGAAGAAGGAAAATAACGGTGAATCAAAACAAAACCGTGCGTTTTGATAGGTTGGATTAAGTTAGCTCCATAGGACCCACTTAATTCGTTTTTTATTCAAAATCTTAGCTGAATTTGAATTTATGGTGCTAATAATATAAAATTTTTAATTTAAAGTGTCGGGATGATGAAAATCGATTTAGAATGACTCTGCAATAAGTCGCATAGATCAGCTTTTTTTATAAGTTAAGCCTTTAATTTGCTAACTAATTTTTACTTAAAAATATAAAATTTAGTTATTGACCAGTTAGCAATGAATGCATTTTCTGTGTTTAGTATAAAGGAGTGGAGTCATGTCTCTCATATTTATCTTGTTCATACTTTGTATGTTGATTTAATGCTATAATTCCATATCCCCTTCCGAAAAAAGCAGTGAACAATTTGATAGAGATTGCTGATAGTGTTTAGTAGATGAAATTTGGTAACAGTTTGATAGAGATCTGTTAAAATGTAAAATAACCATTAAAAATATAATTATTTTTAATACACTATAATGTATTATGCATATATGTTTATTTTTGTTTGTAAAGTGAATATATTTCTTTTTACTTTAATCCATTATATATAAAAATATTAGTACGAAAAAGTTTAAAAAATATAGGTGAAGAAATTAATAGTTATTTAAGACTCCTATAAACTATCCGCTGTTGATTAAGCTATTCAGATGAAAATCTTTTTTTTTTTAATTGCAAATAATCACTATATCTAATCTTTTTTTAACTTAAAAAATAAATAAAAATATAAAAAATTTCTAATTGATTTTAAATATATTTCATTTCGTTTTTTCCTTTGAATGTGAATTTTTCATTCTACGGTGTGTCTGAAAATTATATAATTCATCTACACTCCTAATATAAAAGTATTGTTGTAATAATCCCACAAACTATGGTCCACATGGACTTCTAATTAATTAAATAATCCAATTTTTTGCAACTTTGATTAGTTGCAAGTTATACACAAATTGAAGCATAACCAAATTCAACTGCTAAAGAGGTTTTTAGTTTGTGCTTAGCACAAAAGTTGATGATTTTGCTTCTTTAAAGAAACACATGAAAGTTGATGTGTTGTTACCTTTCATTCAGTAGAGAGAGAGAGAGAGAGAGAGATATTCCCTCCAGCTAAAAAGAATAGATCAATGATTGGTCTCTGTCTTGCAGAGTGAGCTTCCTTATCCACCACTGCAGCCTAATATCTTGGGAGAGTCAAGCAATAATATATATGACAACTTCCAAGTAGAACCATTTTTGTATTCTCAAGCACACCACCCAACCAACAAATCTCCCTTTACAACACCATCCTTTTATTCTTGTATTTATCTTTTTTTGGTTAACCATTAATACTTTTGTATATTTGTATTAAATTTATTGGTATGGTCGCATGGGAAGGAAAATTATAGTATCAATGAGCCAAGATTAGAAGATTACCTAAAACAAATATCTTCATGAGCTTATAGTAACATTTTAAAATTATCTTAAGATAATTAAATTATAAAACATCGCTGTAAATAAACAATATATGCCAAGTGGCAAAGCTAGAAGCATGTGATGGTCATCCCTCGTGGTCTAGCTAACGAAAAGTAATGCTCTTCACGATAAGTTGTATGGCAGATACCAACCTCTCCATGTTACAATCTTTCTCCTCTTCTCTATATAACCCACAACCCTCTCCTTAATTCCTCTCTCTTTCAAAACACCTCTTCAATTTCCATTGTTTCTTCTCGTAATCCAATAAACTAAAATGTGCAGCTCTAAGGCTAAGGTGACAACCGGTGTCGAAATGACTCCGGCAGTGGCCAAAATCAACGGCCGGCCAGTCCTTCAGCCTACTTGTAATCGTGTTCCTACCCTTGAGAGGCTTAAAAAAGTACCATCAAAATCTCCACCACCACTGACTGCTCCATTATCCCCAAAGTCAAAGTCGCCAAGACCACCTGCAACCAAGAGAGGAAGTGATCCTAATGCCCTGAATTCGAGTTCTGATGAGAAGATTTTGATTCCAAGAAACACCATAAATGCGCCCACTTTAGATAGAAAGAAGTCTAAAAGTTTCAAAGAAAGCAGTTATTCTTCAACTTCTGTAGAGGCATCATTGAGTTATTCTTCTTCTTTGATCGTTGAGGCTCCAGGAAGTATTGCTGCCGTGAGAAGAGAACAAATGGCATTTCAACATGCACAAAGAAAAATGAGAATTGCTCATTATGGAAGATCAAAGTCTGCCAAGTTTGAACCCAGATTTACTCCTATTGAACCTTCAATCAATGAGCCTACTGCAAAACATGATGAGGAAGAGAAGAGATGCAGTTTTATTACGACAAACTCAGGTATTCTTACTATTTCATATTGAAATGTAATTAATAATTAATAATTACAAAATAATTGGTTTTACATAATTAATAAGAATTTACTTTATTCTCTAAGTTTTCATTTGGTGAGAATCAAGATGTAGTCAAACGTATTTCTATCGTAATGTTATGGCAATCTTGTTTAGTGGAGGATATAAATATGTTATCACTAACTATTTTCAATTGCACAATCTTGTTTTATGGTTAGATCCCATCTATGTTGCTTACCATGATGAAGAATGGGGAGTTCCTGTCCATGATGATAAGTAAGTTTCTCATTTAATTTCTTTTTCATAAGCTTTCACTCCCAAAATTGCAATTGTGACTAACTTTTATATATATATCGCTACTATTTGTGGTGGTCAGGTTATTATTTGAATTGCTGGTGCTAAGTGGTGCTCAGGTTGGGTCAGATTGGACTTCAATCTTGAAGAAACGCCAAGATTTCAGGGATGCATTTTCAGGGTTTGAAGCAGAAAAAGTGGCTAATATCACTGAAAAACAAATGATTTCTATCAGCACAGAATATGGCATTGAAATAAGCCGAGTTCGAGGTGTAGTTGACAACGCTAACCGAATCCTTGAGGTATATATATATATATATATATAGGAATAGGACCCATCACTACTTATAGTTGAACCATTATTTTATATTTTGTTTTTTTTAATACATTTTAAACTTAGACTTTACAATATTAATTCCGTTAATTTACCATATGTTTTATGACATTCATAAATTGGAAAGTTGAATTTGAGACTTCACAGTATATTTCAAACTCGATGACGCCAAAATTATACAAAATCGAGTATTCTAGTTTTGAAATTTAAAAATTATTCTCCAATTTTAATTGTTTAATTATTAAGAAAGAGTAATTTTGATTGCAGATTAAGACGGAGTTCGGATCATTTGAAAAATATATATGGGCATTCGTGAACAACAAGGCTATCTCAACCCAGTACAAATTCGGACACAAGATTCCTGTCAAGACTTCAAAATCAGAGAGTATAAGCAAAGACATGGTCAGAAGAGGGTTTAGGTACGTGGGTCCAACAGTGGTTCACTCATTCATGCAAGCTGCGGGCTTAACCAATGACCATTTGATCACTTGCCACCGGCATCTTCCCTGCACCCTTTTGGCAGCTCGCCGGCCCAGCCAACCACAAACCCTATAACTAAAAATTATAACTTTTGACAACAAAAACTAATAACAAAGACATCAAAAGAGATAAATATATAGTAGTTGACCCTATATATAATATCTAACTTGGGATCAATTAATGGGTTGTGTATACTATTTAGAGCAAAGGATTTGTCTAATATATATAAGGTCGACTTTTTCTTAAGAAATAGATTAGTTTTGTGACTTGTGTGACGGGTTTTCATTTGTTATTTTTGTTAATGATAGTTTGATCAGTTTGAGTGTGGTGAAATAGATTAGAGAGAAGAAAGGTTGGGAATAGTGCTGCGGTGGTGGAGGAGACAGGCCGCATGTGCAATTGGGAGGCAATAGCATGTGTGGGTGTCAGCTACTTTTTCTTTCCATGTGATCTTATCACACATCCATTATTTGGGGAGACTTTCTTTTTAACAGCCTGTGTGAGTGAGATACTTGTATTGCATAAGAGGGAGTATTGGTTCCACCTATTCCATCTTCCTTCCACTTTCTATCAGATTTTTTTTTTTTTTTTTGTTTTTCAACAGGGGAAGTTGAAGCTCCAAGGAAGAAATTTAAATCACGCAATTGTGATTATAATTAAGCCACCCATACACAGTCAATCAGTACTATTAGCTTCCCTGTATTTGTGGCCTCGTGAGGAATATTATACCTCAAATGGCTATGTATGTAATAGTTGATTTGGTGTGAATTTTTGAGTGGTGTGTAATGTGCTTGGATACTGTTTGTATTTTCTTCTCCCTTTTTATAATGTTAACAACTTGGATCACGTCCATGTGACCACTATCCTTTTCACGCAACATACGGCTCAATTATTCAATAGCCACAGGTAATCACAAAAATAAGAATCACATGCTGGAATTTATTTTTTAGTTATTGTGGCCAGTTGCATTCCATCATATAAAGATAATGGTGGGACTATAATCTTCACATATCAACTGGATTAGTCCAATTTACAAAAAACAGAGAATGTTAGTCATATTTTCTAATATGCCGAGGGAAGATTCATCCAAGGTTACCTCTAAACATTAATGCTAATAAAAAACAATTGATATAATAGTTCAAAATTTTAGGCTAAGCCATTCAAAATACCCTAAATTTTATGGGTTGGAACAACTGCACCCAAATTTGAATTTAACCCTCTAGATAACCTAATTTGAAATTTATATCACAATTGCTGTCTTTTATCAAAATTGATACTAAAAAAGAAATTAAAGTGGGACCCACCTTTAGTTTTAACCATAAACACCCACTTTTAGTTGTTTTTCACTCAATCAATTTGCCTCTAGCCAAATGTATATAAATTATATATAAAAAGTTTAAGAGCTAGAAGGTCATTTAAAAGTTAAGGGGGTCAAGAAACTTTTTTGTAGAAATAACAAAGGCAAATAATGTATTTTGCCAATAATGTTTCCTTCTTTGTGTGTGCGCATATCAACACTTTATTTACAAGACAATATAACAATAAAAATAAAGTTTATTACTTTTAAAAAACTTCCTCCGTTCTATTTATATAGAGAAAGTCAAAATTTCTCTACGATTAAGGAGATGGTCTTTTTGTTGATTTTTTTTTCTAAATTACCCCTAAAAATATATTAAAATGGTTCTCAATTTTCAATAAAAGGTGATAAATAATAAGAAAAAATTAGTTGCTGAAATAAGACATTTCATTTATTTAGATTTCTAATAACAAAAAAACGTGGGTTATGTAATTATAATTGCGCACTAAAATCTCTATATCAAATTTGGTTTGAAAAAATTGTTGTAAAAATTGAAAAAAATAACTGGAGCCAAAATTTTTAACCTCGAATTCTTTATTTTGCTTTACTAAATTTGCAAGTAAAAAATTAAAATTTGGAGTCAAAATTTTAAAAACTGAATTCATTTAAATGGAGATGAGTTAATAACTCTAAAATTTAATCCACAAACGCCATGGACACAGTCTTTTCTTTTGATTTGAATACAATCCCTCAAAATTTGCTTGTAATTTTAGAAGTTGTGCCTATACTCAACAATCAATTCTTAGACTTGATCTCCTTGCCATCCACTGAACAATCCTCTTTTGTGAAATTTGAAACAATAACACCACCAATTAACGTTTCAGAAGAAGCACGAAAAGCCAACAAAAGGAAAAACATCATTAAAGATGTGAAAAATATAGCTTGTATGTTGTGTTCTAAAACTAAGAAGAGTGAGTCAAATGCTCGCAGTATTCATAAAGTTACAGACAGTTTATCTATATCCACTAAGACAGTTTATAAAATTTGGCGTAATACAAAAAATAATAATGTAGCTGATACTGGAATGAAAGATCTATGGAACAAATAACCTCCAAAGAGTCTTGACCTAAATATTTTAAACCTTGGTTTCTTTAGAGCTATAGATTCAATCAAATATAAAGAGGCTCCAAACACAATTGAGCAGTTAATTGATGTAATTGTTAAAGTTTATTATGGATTCTCTACTTTTGATTTGAATAAGGTGTTAATCATATTACAAACTTATATGATTAATATCATCATGTGAAATGGAGGTAACAACTGCAAAATCAAGCACATGTCCAAGAATAACCTTAAAATGAATGGTTGTTTGCCTGATGTAATTGAAGTTTATAATCAAATGGTTAGAAAAGTTGCAACAGAAGTGTAACATTCACTGCTCAATATGTTCACTGAATTTTAATTTATATTGCACACATTTTTAATATATGTGTGCTGTCATATAAAAATGTTCACATATTCCTGTTGTACATGTGGACTAACTAAAAGATAAAATTATTTATCAAGAGTAAATTGTAAGTGTGCATAGCTATTTTCATGTGTTCATATTTTGTTATAGAAGTTTGCAAACAACCTTGCAAATATGAGCACCAATCTTCACATTTTCTTGTTATCTCATTAATAAAAGTAACAAAACACGATTAAATTAACATTTGTGGGTAAATTTCACTATATGTGCACACTTAAATATTAAGCACAAGTTACTTAGTGAAATTAATCTGTGCACAAAATGTGTTTTCCTCACAATTTTTTTATGCACGTTTCAATTAATTTTTTAACATTAAATGCCAACCATAATAATGTCTGCCACTTTCTTTAAATATTTTCAAAGTCAATGTTTAATCATAAATCAAAACAAGGGCATATTATACTTTTTTTTTTGCATTAGTCCAAAAGTTATCATATTAGAAAATTTTCTCTATATAAATAAAAGGCCTAAAAAAAAATTTCTCTATATAAATAGAACGGAGGGAGTATCAATTTTACACGAAAAATTAAAAACAAAATTTCAAGTAATATATTCTATATATGTATGTTAAAAAGGAAAAAAAAGACCTAACTTAATGAACCATCCCGTAATTTTATTTTCAAAACTTATAAATTTTAATTAAATCAAAACTCAAAAATTTCAATTATATGGACTGTAAATATCGTATAATTCTAATTCGAGTCTAAGTTTGCAAAGTTGAGCTTAAGTCCGAAACATATTATCAGAATTTTCGAGTTTAGAACTTTCAAATAATTTTCAAGAATAAATATAGAGCTCTAAATATTAATTTATTATTATGTGTGTTTGTGCGCGCATGTGTGTGAGCGTCGTGTGTGAGTCTACTATTTTCATTAATTATCCTAAAATCAAATATCAATAATATTTATTATTATTATTCAGTAAATTAAGGAAATATTCTAGAAGCTAAGTAAACCAATTAAAATAAATCAAACCAGCTGAAATAGGTTAAAAATCTAGAATTTTCTATTGAATCAAAACAATTCGATTGGACCGAATCAAGGTGTAAATATCTTTTTGGGGTTTAGGAGAAAGGAACCCAAAAATTTCCTCTCTTCTTCGTTGTAAGTTAGCAAAACTGCAATAGTTTCTGGCGAGCTAGCACTTTAATCACAACTACTCGACGAGAAAAACTTCATCCTAGCCTTGGTTTATGCGATTTGTACTGTAATTTCATAAAAATCTGGTTTGAAACTTTTGGTACCGACGCAGCGTCACTTTTCGGCGAGCTCATGCCGTTTCCGGTAGCCCTTCATGTCGAGAAGGGTTGTAATCCACTCTACATCAGCTCACAAGTATTTCCCCTCCATAAACTCTAGCAAGCAGCTCCGTCTCGCGAATCTACGATGAATGACGATGAGGAAGAGGCTATCAATGTGATTCCAGCCGAAGAGCTTCTCCTCTCTGCAAATTCAAGTCAGATATGGACTCTAGAAGCAAAAAAGGCGATCTGGTGGCCTTTTCTGTCGAAATCGATTTTTCGGCACTGTGCACGGCGGTCCGGTGACCAGCCGGTGACGCTTCGGCGAGGACCAAAGAGACGGAATGTTCCCGTCTTCATCGATAAGTCCAAGCCCCTACATTGTTTTTTTATGTAAACATTCAATTAGAGTTGGTTAACTCAAGTTAGTGAAGAATTACAACTTAGTAAGTTAATTAGAGAAGAAAAGGCATGTTTAAGAAATCCGGATTCAAAGTGCTACTAATAATAAAATATGCATGTATTTTATTATATATTATGTATATTTTTTGCTATATATTTTAATTGAATTAAGTTTTATTTTGAAACAATAAAATCTATTTTATATGATTTTCTCCCTATAATTAATTTACTGATAAACTACACCAATGTTTGCTACTTTAAATATAAATTGAACTATTTGTGATCCATTTAGCATCCAAATCAAGCAAAGATAATGATTAAAGATTTGTTGCTGTTGAAGTCCAAAGATTACACCAAGAAGCCTAATAAACCCAACATCCATGCCCAACCAGCTCAAGAAAAAAGAAAAATAGAAAATTGATCAACGTAGACAATTGATAACTAAGCACGAAGCGAGCTACGACAAGATCTCCTCACAAATTGTTTGGGCTAAAAGGCTACAGTTTTGTTGGAATATTGTACTTAGCCTTGTGAGCAGCTTCCTTTACCATTCTTTATTCATTCTTTGGGCGGTGGAAAGCAACTTTACAGACTCAACTTGTGCAAGTTTACGAGTGTGATGTGGACCAATTAAAGCTAATCAAAGACTCTATAAAAAGGAACAAATAAAGACAAGAAAAGGGTTGGTTACTCCTTCTTGGCCCTTGTTGCCGGGCATAAGAATAAAATAAATTAGGAAGTAGCCAATCAAAGTAAGTTAGTCAAGTGGAGAGAGAGTCAGTAACTTTAGTTAGAGTTATTGTAAACAAAGAAGGAGAGCTATTTTGGACAATGGGGATGTGGAGCTCAGTGGGGAATAAACCAAATAATCCTTCAAGTTCGTTATTCATGACTTATATTTCTTTTGTGTATTTAATTTGTATCAATATATTTATAATAATGTGAGGCTAAATATTCGAATTTAGTTATAAAAATTATTTATTAATTTAAAAATGCAACTTTAAATAATTTGATTTATGTTTAAAGCTTAATTCTTGATTTAATATGTTGAGTTTAATGCCTTTGAATATATCATGATCTCATATTTGCATGATTTTAATCTATTTGAACAAACTGAAAGGATGATAAACTAAATTGGAACTCACATATTAAACCTAGAATTTTCAGACCTAGAAATAGGCGAGGTTCTTTAAGGGTAAAAGAATTAATACCACCTTGATGAGTTTTAATTGTGTTAGACTATGAAAGTAGAAGTGTATGATTTTAATAGTCCATTTAAACTTGAAAAAGAAATTTGAAAATTTTAGGTTAGTTCTCCTTCAGGAATTGATATAAACTTTTAATATATTAGGCTACAAAAGCAGATGTCATGTGGTTGTAGTGATCCATTTAAACTCGAAAAAGGAATCTGGATATCATAAATTAACTATTCAGAGTTTGCACCAAAGAATTAATAGAGACCCCATAACTAGACCATCTCAACAACTATTTCCTAAAATTTATTTTTGATTATCTCCACTTATTTTAATTTGAATTTATTTAATTTAATTGCAACTTATTTTAATTCAAATTCATTTTATTCTGGTCTTCCTAATAATTGTCAAACATGACAAATTAATAATCTATTTTTAAATTTCTGTGAGACGATAATCTTTTTACTATTTGTACGACCCGTACACTTGCGGAGCCGAAATAAAAATTAAGTCGAACAAGTTTTTGGAGCCGTTATCAAAGATTGATGCTTAGAATAAATATTAATTTAATTGTGAGACAATTAATTAGAAAATTTTTTTTTCATAAAATTAAAAAATAAAAAGAATAAAAACAAAAATAAAAAATGTATATATTAGAAAATTTTTCTTCCATTTACAATAAGTATGTTCACGTACTTACTTTTTTTCTCTCACTTTCAAAAGAAAAAAAATTTCTTTTCGATTATTAGTTTCCGTTCAAACATTTTTCTTTTCTTTTTAAAATTTTATTTTGAATTATATTTTTTCTCTTAATTAATTGACTTATTTAATTTTTTTCTTTTATTTATTTTTAATTATTTAATTTAATCTAATTATTTTTATTTTTATTTTTTTTTTCATTTTCACTTTTTCTTTTTTTAATTCTCCTTATTAATTGGTTAGTTTAATTTTTGAAAATATACAAAAAATTTTTAGTTATTTATGTATAATATTTTTATTTTTTCTCTTTCTTTAATTATTTTCGTATACTTATTTTATTTTTTCAATTTAAGTATTATTTCTTTTAATTAATTAAAATTAAATAAATAAAAAAATAATATTCTTTTCTTTCTTTTTCTCATTTGCTCAGCAGACTAATATTTTATGCTAAGATCAAGGAATCCAAAATTAATACCTCTTGATTTAGAAATTGAAAGAACCGCTCGAGCTTTGAGGAGACAAAACCCGAGGTATTAGAGAGGATGGCAAAGCCCTATATCATGAAGATGCAGAAGTGCAGATACAATTTTGAAAAGAGTCAAACTAATAGACCTGTCGAAGATTTTTGAACAAAACCAAGTTAGAGTCGAGATCGAAAATCAAGAACAACAACTGAACAAGACGACTGAAGAAAGAACTCTATGGGATTTGAATGTTCCTAATCTCGAAGCAGCGCAACCAACTGTTGTAAGTCGCCAATAGCAGCCAACAATTTGGAGATCAAACCGTCTTTAATTTCTATAGTGCAATAGTTGTAGTTTGCAGGATAACTGGATGATGATCCTAATGTTCACATTCCACATTTCTAGAGATTTGTGATACACTGAAAATAAATGGTGCATCAGACGAAAAAATTCGATTGAGGCTATTTCCTTTTTCACTATGAGATAGAGCAAAACTTTGGTTACATTCTATGCCTGCTAGATCATTTACCATCTGGGATGAATTGAGTCGAGCTTTTCTTCAAAAGTATTTCCCACCTAGTAAGACTACAAGGCTAAAGAAGGAAATTTCTAATTTTTAAATGAAAGAAGATGAGACACTATACGAAGCCTGGGAGAGATTTTAAGGACTTTTAATGCCAATGTCCACATCATGGATTTGAGAAGTCAGCTTTGGTGCAACAGTTCTATGATGGAGCAACACCAACAACTCGAAGTGTACGAGATGCTGTTGCAGCTCGATCATTTTTAAAGAAAAGAATTTTTGAAGCTTATGGATTATGAAGAAATGGCAACTAGTAGCTATCGGTGGAACAAATATAGAAGTACGACGAAGAAGGTAGCATGACTACTAAACATAAATGGATTGGCGCTTTTGATTGCCAAGTTTGATGCACTTGCCAAGAAATTGGACAACTTGAATGTGAATGCAGTAGCAACTCCACCAATGGGATGTGAAGTTTGTGGAAATATTGGTTATTCAGATATTGAGTGTCAGTATCAAATGACTGAGTATACAGTGGAACAAACCAATTATATTCAGAATAATTATCAGCCTAGACCCCAAGGTAACCCATTCTCAAACACCTACACACTCGAGTGGAGAAATTACCCAAACTTTTCATGGTCAAACTAACAAAACCCAGCTCCTAGGCCTACCTTGAATAACAATTTGAGACCACAACCACCTGGATTCCAAAAGCCAAATATTCCTCAACCCTTTAGAATCCCTAACCACAGCCTTACCAATATCCAACATTCAATCTTGAGGTCATGTTTGAAAGTTTTCTACATAATAAAAAGAAAAAAGCTTATGTGCAAGATGAGCTTATCAGGCAATTGAATGAGAAAGTTGATGAACTCACAACTCATCTAAAGATAATGGAGCATCAAATGGTGCAACAAGCTAGCTCTTCAAATAAGCTTATGGAAAGCTTCTGAGTCAGTAAATTTCAAATCCAAAAGAGTAATGTAATGTAATGGCTGTAAGAAGTGGGAAAGTTTTAGAAGAACCAAAGTTGAGACAGTAAGAGGAACGACTGGCCGAGAAAGAGCCAATAAACTTGGAAGAAGAATCTGAGCCTACAGAGGAAGAGAAAAAGAAAGAAGAAGAATTAAAGAGACTAAGAGAAGAAGACATAGAAAGGAGGATGAAAGCTTTTGAACCTCCAATTCCATTTCCACAAAGATTAAGGCAAGTAAACCTTGATATGCAATTTGATAACTTTTTAGAGATGCTTAAGTAGTTGTATGTCAATATTCCTTTCATAAATGTCGTCACTCAAATGCCATCGTACGCCAAGTTCTTGAAGGAGATATTAACAAAGAAGAGGAAATCAGGAGATTTCGAAATAGTAGCACTCCCTGAAGATTGTAGTGCTGTAATTCAGAATTAATTGACACCCAAGTTGAAAGATCCTGATAGTTTTTCCACACCATGTGAAGTAGGAGCGATGAAGATTGATAAGGCTCTATGTGATCTTGGGGCAAGTGTGAGTCTTATGCCTTTGTCTATTTTTAAGAAGTTGAATATTGGATAACTAAAGCCACTAAGGTGATTTTACAACTTGTCGATCGATTAGTCAAATATGCAGTCAGAGTAGTCGAAGATGTGCTGATTAAGGTTGGAAAGTTCTATATTCCAGTGGACTTTGTGGTGCTAGAAATGGACAAAGATGTACACATTCCGATCATTTTGGGTTGACCCTTTTTAGCTATAGCTGAAGCACTGATTGATGTGAAAGAAGAAAAGCTTACGTTGAAGGTCAGTGATAAAGAAATTGTTTCCAACGTGTTTGAAATGATGAAACAACCAGCCAAATTTTTCGAATGCATGCGAGTCGACGTGATAGATGAAGTGGTGAAAGAATTATTTATTAAAGAAACACTCACTAACCCGTTGGATTTTTATCTAAAGGACACTAAGGAGATGAAAGAAGTGGAAGAGGAAATACATAGTTTTACACCAAGAAGTTCCTAGAGCAATGATGAAAAGTAGCTTCATCCAAACCAATCTGATAAAAAGGAGGAAGCACCAGAGGTAGAACTTAAACCTTTACCTCCTAGATTAAGGTACACATTTCTTGGCTAGAACTCTTCCTGTAATTATAAATTCTTCTAATTATAAATTCTTCATTAGATGATAATGAAATAACCCATTAATTTATTTTTAAAAGAATTTTTATTTAAAATTTAATTGTAAATTTTCACCAATGAGAATTGGCCAAAAATAATATTTTATACCGCGAACCGAATCGAAAACCGAATTTAAATAGTCTAACTCAGTTGAAAAATCCTTAAATCAAATGAAAATAGGCTAAATCGTTGGGTTAGACCAAATCAGTTCAAATCGAACCGAAATCATTTAATTAAAATAAATAATAATAATAATAATAATAATAATAATAATAATAAAAAATCAGAAAATTGCCCTCTCTCCTTCCTCTCCCTCTCTCCCGTTCACCTCTCCCTCCCGTTTTCTCTCTCACGCTACAGCCCACTCTCCCTCTCCGCTTCCGTTTCCGGCCACTGTCCGACTGAAGCAACGCAGCGAGGGCCTCTCTCCGACAACGCTCGATCTGCTTCCAGCCTTCCTCTCCTCTCCTCCGATTTCTCTCCCTCTCCGTTTGCGATCGCAGCAGCTTCCATTCGGTTTTCCAGCCAAATCGGGCTAATCCGGCGGCGTGAGGCTCCAAGGAGGGTAGCGATCGACTCCTCTCTCCCAGCTGAGCTTTTCCCCTCCTTCAATTTCGGTGATGAAGCTCTTTTGGTGAAACCACCATTGAA
>CANUEX010071197.1:0-20140 GCA_948099535.1 Jatropha multifida | reverse complement strand
GAATCATATCATACCACATTTCAACCAAAGTACATAAGAGCCCAAAACAAATCCATTTCTTTATAAATAATCTTATTTCTTATTCATAATCCCTTAATAAAACATTTCAGAACTTAATACTTTTTATTTTAAAATTCCTTTCCTTACAACTTGTAAAGTTCATCAAAACCTACTCATGTTCTAATCTAAAACCATATTTCCACAATACTCTTATACACATAGCTTTAAAATACTTAAAATCCATACATAAAGAAACAAGAGCATGCCTTACCACCTTAGGGTGGTTCGGCCTCCTTATGTAAACAAGAGGGGAAAGAGATTCCTTTCCACAAGTTACCATTTTTCAAGCCAAAACACTTAATCATCACATTAAAACCTTTACTTAAAAACATTAAACCTTAAACCCAACTTTTACACAATTAAACCATCTTTAAGTCTTGGAAAAGTTCCTAAACATTAGCATTCATGAGAAAGATTTTGACCACCATTAAATTACTTATTAACAAGCTCACTTAAGTTGAAATCAAACATAAAAATCAAAAATAACAAGGTGTCCTTAACCCACCATAAGTTCGGCCAACCTTGGAAAAGAAAGGAAAAATGTTTCCTTTTCAAAATAATCATACTCTCCTAGAAGAACACCATTCAAAAACACATTTAACTTCAAAAGAAATCAAAACAAGAAATAAAATAAAAGAGCCTTCCTCCTAGGGAGGTTCGGCCAACTTTAGGTGAAAGAGGTTTCTCTTCCCATTCAAAAATATCTTCATGCTTAAAAATCATTCAAGAACTCATTTATACAATCAAAATCCACCAATTTAATCAAAACCTTCAAAATCTCCAAAAATCACAATTAAATAAAAAATTGAAAACTTAAAGATATGAAAGTGAAAAGAGAATACTATTGCACTAACCTCTTAAACAAAATTTAAGAAGCTTGAAAAGCCTTAACTTTTGGCTTTCTATTTCCCTATAGTAGAAGGTTCTCCAACCTCTTCAAAGTAAGAGAAATTTACATTAAAATCAAAAATTGACACAAGAAATAAATGGAACATGATTTAATGCATCAATTACATGTCTAAACCTTGAATTCTACCTATCAATTCACAAAACACAAAAATCACAACTTACTTACTTGGGTGATAACCTCCAATTCTTAAGCTTATGACTCCAAATTTTTACTCCTCTTACTTAATTCTTAAGGTTTAATTACTAAGTTTTGGTTTAATTCATGAAATTTAAGGTAGTTTAGTGGTAAGAAATTGAAAGAAATGGAGAAGAAGAAGAAGAAGAAGATGAAGTTGGCGTGGAAGAGAAAGGATGAAGATGAGTGAATAGTGTTTGATGTGTTGTCCACTTAAGTGGCAAAGTCAAACATGACTACTTAATTTTATGCCAAATGAATGGCTATGATCAAGTCAAGGTATTCTCATCCAAGGGCTCTAAATATTCCTCAAATAATTCTCCTCTAATTATTACTTAACTCCACCAATTAATTAAATTAATTCCACAAAAATAATTCCTCAATTATTCCTTAACATACTACACTATAAAATACTATTCATTAAATGCCTTAATCCTCCAAAAATATTCATGAAATATTTTCTACCAGCCTATATCATGCAAACATGCTCTAAAAATATTAAATAAAATATTAAACATGTATAGTAATTTTTTCAGACCAAAATAATACCAAGTCCCAAACCGATGGTACTATTCACGGATCAGTAAATCATTATTACTGACACTGCAAACACGCTGAAAATGGACTGTTATAATATCTGCCTAGCTCCTTGCATTTTATGCATAAATAATCCAAGGGCACTCCTCCTTCAGACACTTAGCTCTATGTTTGGTTTTTGTATTCCTTATAAACTTCATCTCTCTTCTCTCCTTGATTGAAAATGAGCCAACTACTTCCTTAAACTCTTCAATATTCTTGAAAGTCATACCTAAAGCAAAATTTACCTTCCCAATCGTAGGGTCAAAGGCTTTATATTTTCCTTTTCATCTCACAGGATACTCCTAGTCACTATTTTCTCCATCATTGCTCTCTATATTAATATTCCATCAAAATCTACATAATCTGTTATGTTGCCACCCTCTTCATTTCTAGTAGGCTTAACATTTTCTTGGACATTGGATGTTGATAGATTAGATTTTGTATCAACCCCACCTGCTCTCTATTTCTTTCTCTCCTTAAACCTTCCCACAACCTCTCTTGCTTCTTATAACTCCTTCTCATCTCCTGACATTCATTCACACTCGAATAACTCCTCATCTTCATCTTGAGCCTCATCATGTTTAACATCTTCCACATCTAGCATATCCCACCTCAACATTTACATCCATATAATTTCCATTAGCAGCACCCAAATCTACATTTATAGCTTCTCTCTATAAGTCGACCCCTCTCTTCTCAAGATCTTGTGTCTCATTACTCTCCTCTGCTACCTTATTTATTACTTCATTTAAATTCTTTAATTGTATTAACATTAAGCCTAGTTTTGCTTTCTACCCTAGTGTCACTCAACTCACTACCATTAGTGCCTATAGCTTGACCCTTAGTGAGTGATCACATATAGAAGATAAATACTCATCACTTGGATTTACTAATCTATCAGTATATATTTTATGTTTAGCCTATACTTCTATTTTTTTTCTTACTTTATGCCAAGTCACACAATATCTTGAATGGACTCATCTCAAACAATTATATACCCATGTGATAAGTTGTCCTTTATATATTTAAAATGAATTTGGACAACTGTTCTTATCCCTATCTCTTTTTGGATATTCTCAACAAAAATTTTCAATGAGAAAATTATCAATATCTACCTCCGTTTGCACAAAACCACCACCCACATACTCTTTATTCACACCTCTCTCATCTGTCATGAAAGCATCACTGTACTACACATCAATTATAGATATTATCATTCTACAGTATTTAAAATCACAAAATGCATAGTTTTTTAATAATATTCTATATATATGTCTATTTTAATGTCAAAAAATAATCAAAAGTGCAATAAAAAACTAACTTGTGATAAAACAATTTATATTGATAAAACTCAATCTCAATATTTGAGACCATAATAATAGAGGTTGTGTCTTGCTTCAAATCAAAGAAAAAGGCATAAAAAAACAAGATTACAAATCGATATTTCATCTTAACATGTGACAAAACACAAATGAATTTGGATCTTTAGCAATCAAATCAATCTCTAACTGTAGTGGACAACACATCTATGATGAAGATTCAAAAGAGGACTTCTATGAATCCTTGAATATTATGGAAACTATTAAGGATAGTATGGGAGATGGGGATTTTATAGATATGATGATTAAGAAAGTCAAGATTTTCAAATGAAAGTTGATATTCCAAAATTCATCGACATTTACAACATAAAAAAAAAATTCTTGCTCGGATAGCTATGTAGAAAGATTCTTTAACTATATGGAAAAAACTCCAAAAAGAAAGGTCAAAATAGTAGCATGTTAATTGAAGGGTGGAGCCTCTGTTTCACAAGAAAGGTTGTAAGGTAGAAGGGAGCGAGAAGGCAAGGGTCTAGTTCATACATGATATCAAATAAAGTACTTTTTGCTGTAAGAATTTCTACCATCAGATTTTGAGCAAATCCTCTTCCAACAATACTAAGGTGTCAATGATGCGATCAAACAGTGCATCAATATACATCTAATTTCATAACACTAGTTGAAAAAAAATAATCTTCATAAATCTGAAGGACAATAGGTTACTAGATATTTAAAAGGATTGAACCTGCAATTAAAGACTAAATTGGAGTCCAAATGTTAAAGACCTTATCCAAAGCTAAAAACATTACTACAAAAGTAGAGATGATGCAATAAGAAAGAAGTAAAAGAGTTTTTAACTCTTAAAAACCTCATTTTCAAGTGATTAGGTCAAAGCTCATGAATGTGAGAAATACGCCAACAATCATTTTAACAAGGGGCACTTCCAAGAAGTATGGCAACAGTCATTTTAACAAGATATAATATGATGTTGTACATATATATCTGCTATCAATTACTATTTGGGAGGCCATGGCAATTTAATTTTAATGCTCAACACTCTAGAAGAAGCAACACCTATAGCTTAGAGAAAGAGAGAGTGAAATACACCCTAATGTTATTAAACCACAAACCAACAAAGGAGGCACAAACTTTCTTCACCATCACAAATGAGTTTGAGATGGAGACAAAGGATACAAGGTAAGTACTTGCCTCTATTGTGAAACAAATCATTATGGGGAAAGCAAAGCTACAATGTGGACGAGCCTCCTTAGCTAATCCAACCATTATTAGAAGAGCTTGAGGAATTAATGTTGGATGTCATACCATGGTTTCCACTCATGCACAACATCCAACACTAAATTAATCTTATACCAAGTCTAAACTTTTCTAATTTTCCATACTATAAAATGGGTCCATAGAGGGGTAGGTACTTAAGGAGAAAGAATAGGAGCTCTTGCAAAAAGGGCTAACCAAAGAGAGCATGCGTCATGTGTCATGCCCATGGGAGTTAGAGGAAGTTTGTAGAGTCTCACTATCAACAAAATATCGATGGGTTATAAATTTCCAATTTCTAAACCCAATGACATGTTAGACCATTTATATGGTGCTATAGATGGTTGATCAAGTTAGACTTGAAGAATGGATACTATCAAATAAAGCTTGGTCATGAGTAGGGATGACCGCGGTTCAATTTTAAACTGGAACTAAGTTGAAATCGAATCAGTCAAAACCGACATTAAACTGTTGGTTCCAAATGGTAACCAAAACCGTGTACTTAAGGTTCGGTGTCAATTCTTCATTTTCTAAAATTGGAACTAGCAAAACAGGTTGAAACCGTGAAAACATGTTTTTAAATAAACTCTCAACTTATTTTTTATTTTATTATAATTTTTTAAATAAATTTTAAGAATTTTTATTAAATTGGTTTAGTTTTTTCAATATTAATTATTATTATTATTATTATTATTATTATTATTATTATTATTATTTATTCAAGCTACAAAATTTAAAAAAATTGAAATAAATTATTTAATTTCAATTCCAAACTAGAACGAAACTGTCACCGGTGGTTCTAAAACTATCTTAAAAATCACTTAAAAGCGGTATAATTTCGATTTCACCTTTCTTATGATTAGAACCAGTGGTTTTGAAACTAAAACCAGCTATTCTGGAACCATGGTTATACCTAATTATGAGTGAAAAGCAAACTTCAAGAGAGGGGCTTTATAAATGGTTTGCCATGCACTTTGGATTGTCCCAACACTCCTAATACCTTCAGGAGATTGATGAATCAAGTATTGAAGTCTTTTATTAGGTACTTTATGGTTGTTTATTTTGAGGACAAAACTATGGTAAAGAACACAAAAGTTCTTTATTGATACAATATGTATTTTCACCGTTAGATTAGAAATATTTAAACGTCTATCATTGAATTGAAAATTTACGAATAACTTCTTACTTATAGGATATGTTATAATAAGTTATTTAATGTAAATTCTTTTAATTGTATATTAAGAAAATTACAGTACCGTTCATATAGTTTGCCAAATACAACTAATTTGTTTCTGTCTTTTAGAAAATAGACTAAAATGTTCTTGTAGTTTACTTCTGTCACAGTATAAGATCTTTTCATCCAATTTTTTATCTTTTTCGTTAAGTACCTTATAAAATGATGAAAATACCTCTTTTAAAAAAAACGTAGAGACGAACTGGTTATATTTTTCAAATCATATGGACTATATTATAATTATGTTGGTATGATATTTTAATATCTCTCTTTTAACCTTTGTGTTTTCTTATTAACTTAAAGAAAAGATGCAAAAATTGGACAGAATGACCCAATAGCGTAACAGAAGTTACATTTAGGAACAAATTAGTGTATTGTAAAAAAAATAAAAACAGACTAGTTGTATTTCACAAACTATAGGGGGTCGTACTGTAATTTTTTCTTATATATATAAAATATTCTTTCCAACATACATAAAAAATAAAAAAGTTTCAACAATAAAAAATTATCTAATATCAAATTCATTTATCCAAAATAAATTATTTAAAATCCTAATAAATTTTTAAATTTTTTGTTTATTTTATTGTTAAAACATTTACAATGTATTTATTCAATTAAAAGCATACTATACATAAATAACTTTTTATTATCTTTTTATAATTTGTTTTTAAATTGAGAAAGCTAAATTATATAATTCAAATGTTTGATTTAAAATGTTTCTCCCATTTTTTGTAATAATAAAATTTATTTTTCTAATGTTTATAATCAAATTTTATATCATATATTTTCATGTGTCTATCAATATTACATCTTTTTTATTTAAAATCATAAAATTAGTTAATCAAGCTAAATTTATTTAATTTAAAATTGTTTAATTAATTGAGAATTTACGTTGTGTAAAAATTTATACAATATGAATTTCACAAATTTTAATTTGTATAAGTTGGTATCTACATTTTGTAGTTAATATAATTGTACAAATTTAGAAAAGAAAACAAAAACCAAATAAAATTAGTCATTGTGGCCTGCAATTGAAGGTGTGTATTGCAATTGTCATAATAATAGACTTCTGTATCAATAGAGAATTTATTGATTTTTCGTTAGGGTGGCCACAATTCTATAATTACTGGTTCGGTTCTAAAACCAATGTTTCCAATTTTAAATAAAGTGAAATTGGAACCGACCTAAAAACCGATGATTTCCGGTTACAATTTTTTTATGGTTTGAAAACTGATAGTTCCGGATGGTTTACATAATCTCAGAATAAAAAATTAAAAAGTATTTTTTTCAAAATTTAAATATTAATGAAATAGCTTTTAAAAATAACTTTAAGAAAAAAATTAAAGATGGAAAAATTAAATTTCTCTAACCTTTCCCTTGCTCTTTATAGAACTTGAATTTCCTCTACTTATCATTATAAAATAATAATATCCAACATGAAAAAATTAAATATAAAAAAATTAGAGAGAATAATTAAATATTAGGAATATTATTTGAAAATAATTTGGATAATTTTAAAGAGAAATAATTTGGTATGACGATGAATGAAAATCATGGAATATCTATAGTAAATCTTAAAAATCTAACTTCTACAAATATCCTTAAAACTAACCGTTTATAGTTATTAGAAATATTAATTTAAAGATTTTGATAAAAAAATTTTAAAAAGAAAAAACTGATTTCTAGCCATTCGGCCGATTTTTGAAACCACCAATTCATAGTTCTAAAGAACTTAGAACTAGAATTGAATCACAACTTCTAATTATGGTTATGAACAGCTCCAATTCTACACAATTTTAATTCCGATTCCCACCAATTTTGAATCGACGGTTTCGATTTAAAAAATCAGTTTTGACCACCCCTATTATTCACCATAGTAAAACTTTATTTTGATGAAATTTTGATCTTAGGCATTTTAAAGAAACAAAAAATCTTGACTATCATTTTGTCGAACCTACAATCTGGTTTAACATAACTAAAATATATGAACAAAATAATATATTTAAAAAATAAGTCAGTAGTTAATTTTAACATAATATAGGGACAAAATTATAGTTTTTCCTTAATACATTTAAAGTGCAAATCAAATAACAAGTTTCTACAGTTAATTATTAATGGTACAACTGTATAAAACAAAATTCCTAAATTTTGCAATAGAGAAAATCTTATCAAAACAGCAAGAGTACTCACCAGTATCAATAACTGGCTCTAATTGAAGAACCAAATCGAATACATAAAGAGGAAATAAATTTCAAAAAATAAAAAATAAAATAAAAGGACAACTCTTAGTACAGTTTTATTCACCTCTATCAAATATGCAACCAAAATACACAGGCAAACTTTCCAATGCCTGCAACCTTAGCATACAGAGTGAACTATGTTCCTAAATCTAATCTGTATTAATTTGTAGAGAAAGGGGGGTTCCCAACTGGTTTAAGTACAACGATTTTCGGACGAGAAAAAAAAAAACCCATTTGATTCCCGAAAACATAGGTTTGAACTACAGAGGCTGTTTTCTGTATTGATATTGGACATTTCTTAACCAGTTGAAGCACCTCCAGTAAATGTGTGAGCTTAGCAGTTTTCTGGTCTTTCTATTTCATGTATTCCAACACGCTCTGGGTGATGTCCTCAAGAAAAGAAACAAAGCCCATCACACTTGTGAAGCCTTGACCATCAACATCTTGTTCCTCTATGAGGTAATTCTCAAAAATGGAGGCATCATCCTGCCCTCCCCGGATAAAAATCAATTTAGGAGTGATGCTCCTATCTTGTTTCAATTTGTTAATTGTACTTCTCAATAAACCTACGAAGAAAACATGTCTTAGAAAGCACGTTTCTTCTGCATGAAAACAGTGTACAAATGATAAAAACAACTTACAATCCTGAGGTGGAGGGAAAGGAAGTGAGGGATCTGCCATAGAAGAATAGAATACAATTAGTGTTGTAAATGCATCAAGGAAAAATATTGGACTGCCACTGGTAATCAGAGCAGCTCGGCTCAAAGAGTGGCGAGGATATGCTTGTTTATCGGGCGTAGAATATGACATTAATACTGGATATATGGCACGATGAAGGGAACTTGGCTCGAGGGCACTGCACCAAAATGAAGGTTTCCATAGTTAGCTTCTCATAAAAAGAAAAGTACAACTAAGCACATGAAGGTAGTAGTAGCCTAAGGTCATTATATATTTAAAAGTAACAATTAGGAAAAGCCAGAATAATAGAACTAGTAACAGAAAACATACAACAACATATGGTTAATCTTGATAAACACATAATTGAATCACAAAGGTTAGCAGGAAGATATTGAGGAACAAATATCTCATCAAACTGCTAAGCGCATGCCAGATTGGGGGCAGAAGTTGACATCACATAGGCCCATCAATTGTGCCACTATGATAACACACCAAAGTGAAATATTTTTATTGTATGCCTTTTTATTTTTGGACCGTGTGAGATGGGTAGGTGCATGGGAGTTTTTATATAGACAGCCAACTGAGGCTACGAGGTTATCCAATGAAATATTTATTCTAGTCTCAATTTTCAACAAAAATTGTTGCTCTGTTTCTATGTTTCTATTTTCAGTTCCAACATGGCAAATCAAAACACTGATTGTTCCAACAACAAATGCAAACATCAGATATACCTGAAAAGGCATTGTAGGTAGATTCGGTAGTCAGGGTGAACACCTTCTTCATGGAAGCAGAGTAGAGAATTTCGAAGCAAAGCAAAAACTAGGCGAGGTAAGGGCTGTAGCTGTGGACACTGTGAGAATGCAACATCAATCTGACCATTCAGTGAAGTTCCATTCTTAAACTGAACAAGTTTATATGCGTCATTATACTGAGCAGCAAGGATTACAAGCCAATCATGAAGCAACATCCTGCCCTCCCTAACCCCTTGCTCCAGAGAGGCTAATATAACCTATAAAGTAAATGAATGCATAAACAATGTAATGAAATCTGACAATGAGAATAATCAGGAAGAACAAATCCATATTCACATTTGCCTTAATTAATAAACAAACAATTCTTTAACAAGCAAGTCACTCTTAAGTAAAAACTTCATAAAAATCTTATTGTGCAGCGAATCATTTTCTGCCTACAAATCTAAAGTTCTCTTAGTGGTACCTGGTTGTAGGAATTATAATTAACTAGTGTTTTGGAGTGTTCAACGCATCCATGTGCCTCTCATTTTAGAAGTGATGAAATTCGGAAAGAATGGGAAAGTGTGTCCTCAGAAAAATATTACCTTCATACATTTTGCCATTTAATTTTAAATTTACATTCATCATTATTTTCCTTTTTTTTATTAGCAGCCAGGTAGGCCAAACTAAATATGCCCTGGATCATTAATAGTGTCGATTCAATGGAGGAGATAATACCTTGTGAACAAGTACCGATAGAACTGCTTCAGGATCGACACCGTCATAGATTTCATGAATATTTCGAGCAACTCCAAATTGCAAAGTTCGGATCCTCAATCGTCTTTGAAGGGAATGCTTAGCTCTTCATAAGCAAACAGAAATTAAAATTTAGACCACAAACAATGAAAGGCAGTCAATTAGTAATGAGATGTCTAGTGGATAGCATGTGATAAATCATATATCTTATATGCTTATGATTTGTACAAGGCTCAGGACAAAACCCCACAGCCCAACTGATACACCTATCTGATAAATCATATATCCAAATCACACAACACTCTTGATTATTTATACCAAGTGAAATGACCAGTTAACTTATTAATCAAGTCGTACCCACTTGCAGAAACCAATCCTGGACTTGAAAGGTCTTCCGGGGGCACTACAACTGTGTACTGAAATGCAATTTGTACTATAGGTTGTTCTGATGCATATCTGCAAGCAATGAATACAACCTTTGATGTTACAGTTTGTAAATTATGTTCAAAAGAAGCCCCAGCAACTTTTAACATATAAAAGAAATCAATTGTCAATTACCCCCTGATAGAAGGAAAGGTGACAAGGATAGAGAAAATAGGAAAAATCATGTAGGAAAAGAAAAGGCTTCAGAACCACATCAACCTCTTCAAAAGATTGTCAGAATAAAAGGTTGAGAAGATGACACATTAATGTTATATAATCAAATTAACTCCAAAAAGTGGCTCCTTCAATTGCAAATTACAGCACTAAACAAATATATCAACCATTTATGTTCATATTTACCAAACACAAAATGAGTGTGCACAATTGTATTTGCAGAGAATTAAATCATCATCTATAATTTAAGGCTCTTAAGCTCTGGTTATTTTCAAAAAAATAACTTTCTTTATGAGATTTTTTCAAAGGAAAATATTCTCTAAAATAGCTCATTTTCAATTGTTTGGCGGTAACATTGAAAAGTAATCTAAGAAAATTAAAATTTCCATATTTTTAACATTTATTGTCAAATGTGAAGAAAAAAAAACATGAAAATAATAAATTGTGGTAATTGCCCATAATTGGTGTTAGTGACCGGCGGTGGCTGGTGACAGGTGTTTATTAACGGTGATAGGTAATCGTAACAACCAGTAATCGGTGGATTAAAAAATTTATATTCAGACTTTTCTTTTAGTTATAATAAGGTTGTTGATGTTTGGAAAATATTTTTCTTACTTAAAAAAAAGGTCATTTTCTTTTTAAAATAGATTATTTTCGCTTTGACTAAAAAAAAATTTCGTTGACTAATATTTTTAGGAAAATATTTTCCGAAATCAAACAGAACCTTATGCTACAAAAAAAAGGGATTTATTATATCTTTTCACAGTCACAAATTCAGACTCCTTGCCCTTTCCTAACTGATAATTTATTGTAGAGCTTTAGTGGAATAGATAAATCCAAAAGACCAATCAGAGAATGCATTGCTACACTATACCTTTGGACCATGATCCTTTCCATAGAAAAAGATCAAATATAAATATTGCAATTGTGACAGGTAAGAATAAATAAAAGGTTAAATTTGGAATAGAAATGCCACAGGTAACAACTCAACTATTTATTTTAAAGTCAAATGTATTGACTGTTTCTGACAAGTGCGGCTTAAGACTAAAAAGTAATTACTTTCTTTCTTTCCTTTTTTTTTCCTTCTATTTTTTTGACCAACAAAAAGGAGAAGAGGACAAAAGAAAGTACTCCTAAATTGTAGAATCAATAGATACCAGAAGCAACAGAAATATATACATAGTCCACCAAATTCTTGCAATAAAATTTTCGAATAAAAACACCAAAAATAAAGTAACATCAATAAAAATAAGTCGCATTGCTCACCCACTTCAGCCTAACACATGTATGAAAAAAAAAATACTCCATTAGTGTTACTTAAAACGTGGATCACCCCTCATACCGCGTTTCCAAAACGTCGTACTCAATCGCAACACATACGCATATTGAAACACCAAAATTAGCAAATTAAGTGAATCAGTTGTTATAGAATACTTAGAGTCAAAATTTTAATTAAATACCTCCAAATCTTAAAATTTTAAGTCTTCTAACTATAGTTGTTAGTCACTTAGCATATTTAATAGGTTTTTATATTTACTAAATAGTTAAACAATTTTTATCCAATCTAATAAAATAAGCTTTCAATTATAATTGCTTTCGATTATAGTATTTCTCATGCATATAATTCAAAGCAAATTCAATAAAGTTTTTTATCATACTGCGTACCCACAAAACATACCTCCTACTGTAAACTACAATGTATCATATCCAATACCCATAACTGTACCGCATACTATGGCATACCCCGTTTTAAGTAACACGGAGTCCATCTCTTCAAATATTAATTTTTACCACACATCAAATGACATTTAGCTATATAAGGATTATACCTGGCAAAGCCATCTGTATTTGCAAAATCAAAATCATAAGCATATGTAGCATAAGAATCACAGCAAATAATATGCTGAACATTTTCGTACTGTGGGTCTGGGAAGAAATGACCATACTGCAACAAATAGTTTAAGAAAGTCAGGAATTTGGTACAACTCATTGAAATATTGAGGAAGATGATAGGCACTTACAGAATGACCGGGCTTAAATTCCGAAGACGTCCTCAATCGAAGTATACAACCAAAAGCATATGGTCGACTTAACATCCGATAGCTGCAAATGGATCATTACAGAGAATTCATTTAATGTTAAACAATTGTATGCTTTACAAAAAGAAACAATGCCTCAGCAAAAATGCAGTAGCAATACTTTCCCAACAATTTGAATTTTGATGCCATTTTCATTGACATGATAAGATATAAAAGCCAATTGGAGCAACAAGTGCAAATGCATTAGATACTCACATGTCTTGAGGAAGTGTTGAGTCATCAGTATTTGAATGCAAGAACAATGAGCCTCCACTTTCAATACTGAGAAACTTAAGAGATGCTAAATCTGTATATTCATTCGTAACAGCAAATATGTCTACACAAACACCTGCTTGAACGGCGACAGCAGCCTGTAAAATACATGTCAATGCACACATTTCCCAAAGCTTAACATTCAATATTAGTAAACAGAAGTTAGAAACCAAAATACCAGATCTTTATAGAATGGTGTCTGCTCCGGAAGTAAAGCCCTGTCTGCATCCTCACCTTTACTAGCATATTGTTCACCATACCTCCTTGTGTCTAGTTGCCCAGCTCCATAATCAGGAGGACCAGAAATGAAAGCAAAGACTCTAGCTGCAATTATACTCAATCAGCCGATGACATTTGCATATGTTCATATATATCAAAAGGGGGAAAAAAGCAATAGAAAATAATTAACTGGCCGTTATACATTTTCATTCCGCACATAAAAAAACAATATGAGTTTCAAACTGAGTGACAGACCTAAAGCAAATGTGTTTCCATACTCTGATCCAAGGTACTTGAATAAGGCTTCCATTGCTACACCAAAACCTCGCCCACCCATCAGAACGCCATCTAGTCCTTGACCTGCACCAGTGGTTCTCTCCCATGCAGTTGTGGGCCTAAGCGTGTCAAGTGCAGCTGTAATACGGTCCTTACAAGTTTCCACCTGTAATTGGAACACATGACAAAATATTTAATTATAAAGCATGTAACTCCGAGAATTAAACAGGTTAGAGTTAGACAACCAATCAATAGCAAACTGACAACACACAAAAGATCCCTATCCAACTAAAATATGCATTGCAATGGACATCAATTATTATGTTTGTTCTTTAGGCTCACTAAAAAGAAAGATAATAAACCCCCAAAAAATCAATGGACTAACATACAGGGGCTAAGAACTGCAATAAAGGCATGACATCTTCAAGCTCGATCAGCAGGGTGCCCTCAGTATCAGGAGGAATAAACACATTCTTTACAACTGGAATAGGCCCTTGGACATCATACAACCCTATCTTGTGGCTGAAAGTCACAAGCCCAAACAAAGAACCAGGAGCAAGAGCTACAATTAAAGGGAAACAAAGGTTGATGTTATAAATCCTTCCAGATAGGAGTAATGAATCACTTTGATATAGAAATATGAAACTAAAAAGAATTTCAACCTTCCAATGCTGCTTGCAGTGCACTTTTAGCAAGCTCCAAAAATTCCTCCGAAGCTGTAAATAAATCATAAAAGCTTATTAAGCAGGTTCCAGATGTTTACAGCAAAAACATGAAAACATAAAAACCACAGTAACTAACTGCAACTAGTGTTAAATAAGAAAGAGCATGTATTACTTCTAGATATGAAATACTATTCTTACATGCTCAAATGACAACATTAAATATTATCCTCTATTCTGAAATATAGTAAAGTTCTACACTTTACGGTTCAACACCATAAGTTTTAAGCCTATCCCTCCTGAATAGTGCAAGACTTCTATAGCAATTTAAAAATTTCTTCTGATTTCCAGCATTTAGCAAATATCAGAAAACAAAAAAGGGCAAGAAGAACCTAATGTAGTGGACCAGCGGATGCATAGCCCTTCCATATGCCAAGATTATGTTAAATTGAGAATGTTGCATAATTCTTTAACAGGCAATTAAGTTGTTCAAAAAACTTGTCAGTCTAATTACAATCACCATGGATCATTCTTCTGATTTATTCAAGTAACTAAATGAAAAAAAAAATGCAAGGTTAACAAGCTATAATTAAACTGAACTATGAGTTAAACCACTACAAGGCCAATCAGCAAAATCTTACACGATAAATCAATAGCAGCAACATAGACTGGACGAGCTTCCATCATTTCTTCCTCTGAACCCTCCACTACATCACAATAACGTTAAAAAAAAAATTAAAGACAATTAATCAGCATGGTACTTTTGGATGCATAAAATTGAAGACAAGCAAGAAATCAAAATTGACAATCCACAAATACAACACTACATCTGGAAGACAGAAGATAACTTCCCTTATTTTGTAGGCAATTAAAACATAGTGATGAATAAAAGACATTAAGCTCACTTACTAGGCAACTCGAGATCGATAAACGACGACATCATTTCTGCACAAGACTGAGGATGTGAGTAACGCTCAATGGCACGAGAGTTTAGGCCATTGAGGGTTCCACAGAGAGAGCAGGACCAGGCCCACTGTTCGAGCTCGCAAAAGGTGTTGAAGTAGGCGTAGCAATTCTCGCATCGAGGTAATAAATGACCGTCGGATCCATAAGTAGGCGACTGGCCGTTCTCGTCCTTGGAAGCGAATGGCGTAACGGTGACTCCCCACGGGAGACCTGATGACTCCTGCGCGTCTTGGTCCATCGGGAAGCGGGACACGGTTGCTCGAACTGCCATGGTTCTCCGTTTCTTCTTGTTTTTTTTCCCCCTTTCCCCTTCGCTTTTTCTTTCGGTTTCTCGGGAAACAAACGGAGACGCAATGAGGAGGGAGCCGTCGAATAATTCTCCGCAGAGTGGCCTAGGGAGAGCTCGATGATCTACGTGGGAAGGACCAGTGGGGTTATGCCACGTCTGAGAAAGTCAGCGAACGAGGCACAGACGTTCTTTGCTGGCTTCCGTCCAGTTATTAGCAAATACTCAAAATATAAACCGTTTATTGAAATTTTTTCAAAAAAAAATAAAGTAAAGAAGTGATTAATTCTTTTAAATTATAATAAAATTAAAAATAATTAAATTAAATTATTTTTATTTTAAAATCAATAATTATTTGCTAAAGTATTTATTATATCTCAAATAAGCAATAATAATATTAAAAAAAATATTATTTATTACTCTTTAAAATATTTAAAAATAATTTATATTTTAGAATACGGAAAACAATAAAAAGTAGAGAGATATTTATTTTTAAGTCGAGAAAATTGATATCTATCTCGATTGTTTCATTCATTCAATCATATATTTAGCTTCATTTTCCATAATATCCACCGATCAAAATTATAAATGTAAAACAATGATTGATTTAAAATTTAGGAATTGCTTGATTGCAATACATTAGATTTTGTAATTTATAATTAAACACTGCTATTTGATTGATGGTGATCCAATTGATAAATAATTTTAGATAGGTTTTAGAGGGATAAACGGGAGAGGAAAATGATTTAGTTTTGGACGGCATTTAGCTTATTAAATGTTATTATAAAAAAATCATTAAATACTGTTTTCCACTATCCTAATTTATGATTGAGTTGTCCCCTAATACAATTGAATATTATGAGTTGTATGCATATTATTATCAATTTAGCCCATAAAAAATTGAGAGTTTGTGACGAGAGAGGATCGTTTAGGATTTGATGCATGGCATCTTAATGTAGTCTAGCACCAAGAAACGAAGGATAACAATTCAAAACCATGTTTTTACACACAAGTTAAAACATAAGAACCTATGGATTATTCTCTCATCCACTCTATTAACCAAAAGACTAAAGAAAACACACTGTCTTCTCACACCACTCCCCAAACTCATGCATACTTCTCCTTTCCTTTATTTTCCCTCTTTTCTTTCTTGACTTCATCGAACCCACCTTTCCAAAATCTCCGACGGAGCAAATTATGTGTAGGAAATCATAATAAATAATAAAAAATGGGTAGAGTATCTCTTTCATGATGATTGTATTTCAAATACCAAAATTATATTAATCTATTATTATCTAAACGATAATAAAAAGAATACTTGTAAAAATAAAAGAAATAAAATAATAAATAAGAAATCGAACAAGAATATTTCTTGAAAAGAAATCAATGATTAAAAGCTATTAAGAATTTTGATTTCATTTAATTCTATCTAATTTATTTTATTAATTTGATAATCAATTTTTATTTTTCAAGTAAGAAAAACAACCTTAAATTCGCTAACAAGCTCTCCCGATATATTATTAACTATTTTGACCCGATTTAATTACCTAACTTTCAATAGCGCAATTAAATATAAATTAAATCATTAAGTTTTATGGTTTATTTATGAAGTCATAACCTAGGTCATTAACTTATGAAAACTCGCCATGAGTCAAATAATATAGCTTTCGTATCAAGTTATTAGTCCAATGGAATTTATTAACATTTTCTTATTAAAAATCCTTCTCCCAATAGTGATTGACGCAATAAATCAATCTATGAGAGAAACTTTGCTTGGAAGTATTAAATTCAATAATAAATTATACATTGAACAAGAAAAAATAAATCTAATACTATAAATTAGAATATAAATTAAGTTACATCAAATATCCAATATACGAATTTAGTTTGATATAATAATTAGATAAAATCCAATTAAACTTAAAAATAATTCCATAGTCAATTTGAATAATGAAAATTAGAAACAAGTTGAAAAGTTTAGAGGTAAAAACTAATAAACAAATAGCGTGAACGACTTTTTTTATTCTTTACATAAACTTGAATGGTCGAAGTATTAAAAAAAAGAAAGCTAAAAAAAGAGTAGAACAAATATTTAAGATCCCTGATCTAAGACTTTTTAATTATTGTAGTGATCTCTTTATATATAAACTTTATAGAATGTCTTTTAATCCGAGTAGAAAATTATTGGTCTAATTAGAAAGAAATACTATTTAAGTAGGAAACTAATTTTGTGTTGTATTTCTTTCCTATTAAGAGTATTCTTTTACCAAATAAGGTTGAAACTCGAACAAGGTAAGTTTTCTACTATTCCTATGCAGCTCCATGCATATGACACGCCTAAACTTCAATTCTACATGGGCTAAATAATTAAATTCAGCTCATTTTAAATTTTCAACTTTCTTAAAAACATGTATGATACAGCCAATGTAATTCACGTAGAAATAACAATGGGACAACATGTTGAAAAATAATTATTCTTGCCAGAATACCATTGTCGCCTACCGAAATCCATTTCGTTTCAAAAGAAAATAGTTTCCGATCCATTTATGTTTTGCATTAAATAAATTCAAGAATAAACAATCTCATATGTTAGCATATAATTACCACAAGATGTTTTCTCTTATGGATAATTGTATGTGGCACTATCAGGAGGTATATCAATATGGACAACAAAACTCCTTGTAAAATCGTAGAAGAAAAAAAATGGACACAAAAATATAGTCTACAAGGAGGTCTTGTTGCCAAAAAGGTAACATAAAACTAATACTTATATTCAAGAATATATAAAATAGTCATTGTTTATATTTTAAATAATAATGAATAGTAATACAGTGTCTTTCACATTGTAGTGAATAAGTATTTCAAAGAGAATAGAATGAAAAATTTCATATTCAAAGTGCTATTTTAAAGATATAAGCTAAAATATCATTTTTATTTCAATTAGAGATGTATAAAGAAAGTCATTATATAAATATAATATAAATTAACCGTTCTATTTATTTTAATCTAAATAAGAACAAATGCATTAATATTATATAAATAAAAAATAAACGAATATATAACGAGCGTAGTAAACGTGCAACTCACATAATAAAAAAACTAGCTATTAAATGAATCCGCTGGTTTCTTAGAAAATAAAAAGTAAAAAACATAGAACTTAGAATTAAAAATACCTAATCCAATTGTTGTCATGGAATACTAGGTGGACATAGAAAATGAAAATAGCCCCCAAAATGCCTAATCCATTGGTTATCATGGATTCGGTTCTAGAGACCACTTCCTCTCTTCGATCAAACGACTACGATATGTTCTTTTACCTCTAACTAGTCTTTTGCATGACGTACATTGCACTTTAAATATATTCATTATTTGTTCATTTTTTATCTATATAATATTAAAGCATGAGTTTAGTTTAGATTTAAATAAATACAAGTGATTAATTTGTATTAAATTTTATCATACAAACTACTTCTTATGTACTTAATTTTATATAATGAAGTAGTTTTAGAATGAAATTTAATCCAATCCCTAGACCTAATCCTTTAGTCTTAAATCAAGCCATCATTCAATTTTCAACCCTCTGCCATTAACCTCAAATCAATATTTATATACAACTTTAATGAAAAATAATAATAATTTATTTTTTACTGCTAGGTAAAAGAAAAAAAATAAGAAAATGATATGAATAGATAATGAAAATCACTTTGACTACAGTCACACTATTACTTACAGAATGAGTAATACATTAATATTTCAAATAAATAAATAATCATTTGTAATAAATTATAAATATAAAATAAAAAAACTTAATTTCTTATTTCAACGACATAAAAAAATTAAAAAAACACATAATTTTTTATTATAATTAAAAAAATACCTTGATTAATGATTGACTTAGTATTATCATTATTGAAAAATACATTAATAGTTTGTTTACATTTTTTTGATATTGGTGATATTATATATGATTTTTGCTATTGTTAGTGAAAAATTTCACAGGATACTTAAGAAATTATATTTTAGTTAAGGATGACAAATTTACTTGATCTAGTAGATACTCGATAAGATTCGATATGATTTCGGCGAATTTGGGTAGTGAATAAACGAGTTTGGCACGGGTTTGGATAATATTTTTATATCCGTATCAAGTTTAGGTTGAGTTCAAAGACTCGGGTACTCGTTACCCGTTATCCGTTTAATTAAAATTCTAAAAATATTTAAAATAATTATTTTTATAAAGAAAATTATATATATATACACCATTTTAATTATATTAATGCTATAATTATATTTAATATTTATATTATATTTTTTTATTAAATCAAAATAATAATTTTATAATTTTTACTTATTTTTTATTTTTAAAAAATAAAAAAAATATATTTTTAACGTAAAAAGATTTAAGTATTTAAACATGTAATTACATTGGATTTAAGATGAATTTAATTATTAAAAATAAATTTTTATACGGATTTAAGTATCTAAATTTTTAATCGAATGTTTAAACAGATTCGAGCATTTATGTAATACCCCAAAATTTTTATTTCGAAACATTCCCATTTAAATTTAAATTGTAAATTATTAGCCAATAATATTACGCCACGTAATATTATGGGGATCGAAAATCATTTTGGTTTGCCCAAAAATTTATTGAATAACCATTAATCGAATAAAAACGGACCAATATTTTTTAATTGGACCGAATTAATTTAAATTAGACCCGAATCGGATATTTTTGAAAAATACTGTGCGTCACTATTTTTTTCTCCCCGGCAACTTACCTTGGACGGTTTGTTTTTATTTAATAATTATAAAACTTTATAATATTTTATT
>CANUEX010071088.1:0-13612 GCA_948099535.1 Jatropha multifida | reverse complement strand
CTCAGGTAATCTCATCTAATAGCTCTAAATATTCCTCAAATAATTCTTTTCTAAATATTACTTAACTCCACAAATTAATTAAATTAACTTCCCAAAAATAATTCACCATTTATTCCTTAATATACCACAATAAAAATAATATTCGTTAGTTGCCGCAATTCTCCAAAAATACTCTCTACCCATCTAAATCATGCAAACATGCTCCAAAAAATATTAATTAACATATTAGACACATGTAGTAATTTTTTTGGATAGAAATAATACCAAGTCTCGGACCCATGGTACTATTCACAGATTGATAAATCACTATTTACAGCATCAAAAAATTAGACTGTTACAATAAAAATGGAGGGTTTTGATCAAATATCAATCGAAAAATAACTAGATAACCAGAGAGTGATAGAATAAATAATTAAAATCAATGGAAGAAACAATTCAGCCAAAGGTGATTCCTAGTACGGGATCCTTTTGATTGATCATTAATACAAAGATGATTCAGTAATTTGAAAGACTGACAGGTTATAATCTTTGAATAAGATTCTGTGAAAAATCTTTCCGTAGTATTATATTAAATAGACAAGTGTTAGAATAATTCCTAACTAGCAAACAACCTTAAACAAATGATAAAATTTAATTTACTAGCAATAATAAAAACTAAAAAGTCTCTACCCTATTTAACAAACTTATAGGCGTAGTTCATTTAAAATGGATTGTGGATTTCTATAATATAATCCAAAAGACTGGTCACAATCAAATTATATTATTCGCTACTAAATCAATTCAGTTAAATAATACAAATTTTAACTTTATTGATAGCTATAAGCTTTCCTATTAGATTGATCAATGAGCCCTTATTAAACAAACAACAAGAAAACAATAGAGATAGAGTTTCTCATTAGATTCAAAAAATACACAAAAGCTAATCAAAATTAAATAATAAACTTATCGCATTCAAATCTCACAATCTTGAAAAATCCTTACTTGAAATCAACCATTGACTAAAATAATAAGTTTAGCCACTCATGGCTATGGAGAAAATAAAAAATAAAAAATAAAAATAAATCTATTGCTGTTTAAAAATAAGGAGAGGAGATGGTCAGCCCCCCTTTACAAATTATAAGATCCTATATGTAATGAAGGAAAGAGACCCTATAAATAAAATATCTTTTAAAGAAAATCTAAATATTTAAATTGAGTATCTGTCAAATCTCTTAAAAGGTGAGTCAGCTTGCATTTTAAATGATATTTTCGTTGCTCTCAAGATTCTGTAAAAGTTCAGGTCACGTCCCAATAATGCTTGCCTAGGCGCTAGTTTAAAACTTCGAGAGAGTTTCATTCAGCTTCAGACATGACTCTACAGTGCTTGCCCAAGCGCTATCTCAAAACTTCTAAAATGCTTTGCTCTGTTGTGGATCCACCTCTGCGACACTTGCCCAACCGCTATCTAAAAACTTCCAAGGGGCTTTATTCTCCTTCGTATTGATCTCTTCTTATGCTTGCCCAAGCGTAAGCTAAAAACATTCAGAAGGCTTTCTTCTCCTTCGGACTGATCTCTTCTTATGCTTGCCCAAGCATAAGCTAAAAACTTCTAGAAAGCTTTTTGAGAATCTAGCTCTAACTTGGTTGCTTCATCAAAAACTCAAGAAATCTATCTCCAAAGCTTCCTTTTGAACAAATCTAGCATATCCTGTGGAAAATATAAAAACCAAATGAAAATCCTCATTTTAACAAAAAATTATCCATAGACAATAATCAAACACGTGATATTTTATGCTAGATTAATGAGTTATCAATTAAGTACTGAATTCTATGATTAAAACAAGAATACTAGCAATTTCATATTGTCTTGAAGTTGACTAAGTTCATCCACATCTTTACTCTTATCCACATTCTAACTGTTATAGTATAAATTTCTGCTTTGTTTTGGTATAGAAGGCTAAACTCTAAGACCAAGGCTTGGAGACTCTAACTTGAATTGTTTAATAAGGAAGAATACAACTAATGAGTTGAAAAAAACTTGAAAAGGACACATATATACCTATGGTATCACTGCGTTTAATTAGTACCAATTCAAGAGGGAGTCAAATCCTTACTCAATATTCAAAATTCATATACTAAGTTGCTCCTAAATTCATATAGCATATCATTTCTTAATCCGTTATTATCAAAACTCATAGCCTTACGCGCTAACAAATTTGTCATTCAATAAAGAATTCCTATATCGCATCAATTCTCTTCTCGTCATTCTTAAAGTCAAGCAGTAGAATAATACGAAAGAGATTATAACAACAAAACCCAAGTTTATATTTGTAATCCACATTTTTCCTGACTTAACTTATTTATTTTCTATCAAAAGTTAAATGTGGATGGCTAAACTAGCAGTTGCCATCATAATAAAACCTTGGATTCTTGATGAAACACATACTTAATAAGTTGCTTAATACATTTTCCCATTTAAGAATCTAATTATAACTCCATATACTGAATGAAAACCTATAATTCAAGCGATTAAGAAAGATACATATTGTCATTGCAAAATAATTCTCATTCTTGATAATTAGAACTTCTAATATTAATAACAAATTATGAAAAGCATATTTCTACCATTAAACATGAACTTAGTTCAAGCAAAAACCACAATCCTTTCTAGCTAGAGGTTGTCCCTATATCAAAAAAACCTTAAGCTCTTGATTAAACACATACATTATAAGCTAGTTAACCTATTTTCCATCAATAATTTAATTTACAACTTTGTTTGCATCATATCACAACCATTGTTCGAGTTGAATAGTTAAAGCGGCTGCAGCAATTTCGAAGTTCCTTTCCCTTACCAAATTCTACATTAAACTAAATGATTTATTAATTTCTATGTGGAATTTCAATTTATACCTTAATTAAGAAATAATAGCAGGGTTTCTAATTAGCATCTATAATACATAAGCTAATTATATCATTTTCCATCAAAATTTTAAAGTATAATATCAATCCCTTTCACATTATATCAAGACCTCAAGCTAACGGCTAAAATGTTTACTGCCATACTCAGGGATCCTCGATTTCTTCACAAAATTACAATAGAAGCAGGAATCTACCTATTTTTATACATTTATCAATTATATTTGCAATAGGATAAAAGGTAAAGATCATAATTTCTATCAAGAACTAACATATATATCTCTTACCAAGCTTACCAAAAATTCAAATTATATCTTCCAACAATAAAGAATACTATTGTAGGGTGAAGTAAATTTCTTTGTGAGTTTTATTGAGAATTTAGTCATGCTTGAGGACTAGCACGGAATAAGTGTGGGGGGAATTTGATAGCTTGTTAATTTAGCACAAAATGTCATATGTTTGATTATTGTCTATGGGTGATTTTTTGGCTAAAATGGAGATTTTTCATTTGGTTTTCATATTTTCCATAGGAAATGCTAGATTCGTTATAAAGGAAGCTTTGGAAATTAATTTCGTGAAGTTTTTTATGAAGCTATCAAGTTAGAGCTAAGTTCTCAAAAAGCTACTGGAAGTCTATGGTTAGCGCTTAGGCAAGCACAGAGAGAGATCGTTCCAAGAGAGAGGAAAGCTGCTAGAAGTTCTTGCATAGCACTTGGGTAGGCGCTATGAAGTCAGACCCGCAGGAGATAGAAACGCTGCTAGAAGTTTTTGCGTAGTGCTTAGGCAAGCGCTATGGGGTTGGGCTTAGATGAAAGAGAAACGCTACTGGAAGTTTTTGCATAGTGCTTGGGCAAGCGCTATGCAGTCAGTCCTGCAGTTGAGAGAAAAGCTACTAGAAGATTTTGCTTAGCGCTTGGGCAAACGCTAGAGAGACGGGACCTGAACTTTTGTAAATCTTACCAGATGCAGGAAAATCTTCTAAAGTGCAAGCTGACCCATTTTTTAAGGGATTTTGCAGATAATTAAATATTTTAAATTTTTAAAAGATATTTTTATTTTTAGGGATTTCTTTTCTCCTCTATATATAGGATTTGAAGGATTATAAAAGGGGTTTTGATTATTATTACTACTTTTAGAATAGAATAGCAGATTTATTTTTATTTTTTGTGTTCTTCATAGCCATGAGCCGCTAAGCTCAATATTTTCAGTCAAGGGTTGATATCAAGTAGGGATTCCTCAAGATTGTGAGATCTAAATATGATAAGTATATTCTTTAAATTCGATTGGCTTTTGTGTGTTTTCTGAATTTATGAGAAACTCCATCTCCATTGTTTTCTTGTTGTTTGTTCAATAAGGGCCCATTGTTCAATCTAATAGGAAAGCATATAGTTATCAATTAAGTTGAGATTCGTATTGTCTAACTAAATTGAACAAGTAGCAAATAGTATAATTTGATTGTGACCAGGCCTTGAGATTACATTATGGAAACCCACAATCTATTTTAAATGAACGATGCTTATAAGTTTGTTGAATAGGGTAGGGTCCTTCTAGTTCTTATTTCCACTAGTGAATTAAATTTTATCACTTGTTTAGAGTTGTTTGCTAGTTAGGGATTATTCTAGCGCTTGTCTATTTAATCTAATATTACGGAAGGATTTTTCAGAGGTGCTTGTACAAAGATTATAACTTGTCAGTTTTTCAAATTATAGAACTATTTTTGTATCTGTGATCAATCAAGAGAATCTCGTGCTATGAATCACCCTTGGTTGAATCATTCTCATTATTGATTTTAATTATTCAATTCATTACTTTCTGTTACTTAATTATTTTCAATTTCTACTTTGATTCAAATCCCCCCTTTTTATTTATTATTGTACCAACTGGTTTCAACTTAAAAATCAGCTTTTGTTAGTCTCTACGGTTCGACCCTTCTCACCCTATCTATAATTTATTTAGATTAGGAAGAGTAGGAATTATTTTTTGTGGTCTCGACACCCATTAGGCTGCGCAGCTCTAAGACCCTTTTTCTCATGATTGCAACTTGTTGAACAACGCAGCAACATAAGGGGCGAGCATAAAAAAAGGCACAAGAAATAGCATGAAAAGAAAGCAGGATAAAGAAGATGGTAGACACATAAAAAAATGCTGCAATTCATCTGGTTAAAAATCGCATCCTACTCCATAGAATCATAGTACTTCCAATCTTGAGAAAGAATAGAGAGTCCATCTTAATCCCTGCTCACTGGACTATGCGAACAAGATGCGGAAGACCCATGGATACTCTTAATATACCTCCCCACATTAGGCCGAACAAATTGTGGCCGAGCAGATTCCTCAGGAGTTCTTGATCCAACTCTTTTTCTTTGCCTAGTAAGAGGAATGTCATCCTCAAATGGCAATTGAGCAACATCAGTTTCCCCACAGGAGACTGTAGGTAGAGCGGCTAATCCCCTCAGAGAGCTAGGACTTTCTGCTTGCTCGGGAATCACTGATTGAATGAGGTTAGGAGTACCGGCAGTATCGCTCAATCTCCTATTTGATACTGGAGTGACTTGATTAGTATTGTCATTCTCATCCCTCAGTACCAAGCCACTCACTCTCCTTGCTTGGGCAGATGTGTTGCTCTCTCCCTTTTTTCCTTCTTTTCTCCTCTAGTCTTTTGGCAAGATCCTAACTAGCCATATCTATTGAACAAAGCAAAATGTTAAAGCTTAGTTAGGAAATACACAAAGTAGAAGCCAAAAGTATACCTTCTTTTTTTTTCCATTTTCCCGAATAGGTAGAAGGGTATTCCGAGGTAAGAAGCTGAACTAGGTGAACAAGTTTTGAGGCGTATTCGGAAAGAGCATCAATGCTGGCTCTTTCCCTTGAAGTGAGGGAACAGTCCTCCCTGAACGAGGGAACTGTTCAAGACCAGGAAGTGTTCACCTCAAAATCTCTTGGGCTTTTCACCACAAAGAATTTTTCCTTCCATCTGCCCTTTAGAGAAGTGATCAACCCATCAAAGATACTTAGATCACTACAAGCAGATAAATGAGGATGGTCTTCTCTTGCTCTGATGGATAAAGTGTATAACCCGTTGACAACAAAGGGAGAAAACACTAGATTAGATCTCCAGGACAAGAGGGAGAGTCCTAGCACAATTCTAATGTTGTTCGGGGCAAGTTGTGATATAATGATTCCAAGTTGGTTAAGGTAGTCGCATAGCTCTGGCTGAAGGGGAAGCTGCACCCTCAAATCCTCCTTATACAAAATCAAAAAATTGGGGCCCTGCTCAGTGTTCGCCTGAACCTCTTCACCCATAGATAAAAGTTCATATTCAGCAGGAATGACATACTTGGTTTGTAGCCTTTCCATATCCTCAAAGCCAAATAAAGAGCACAGTTGTGCTACTCTATTCTTTCTCTTTGTAGTCGATTTCTTCCTTTTAGTAGGTTCCATAGTTTTTGCCAAAGGGCGAATTCAACTACTGGGGCAACTGGCTATTTTTCTTCCTATTGTTATGCTAGAGGTGGGAGCCCTTCCTGGAGTTTTTGTGGCGGCTTCCATGGCAGTGCGGCAAGAATGCGACTTGATGGGAAATCTTCAATTCTGGTTTTCTCAGAACTTGAAGAAGACGAACTAGAGGTCTCTAGGGCAAGGTCTTTGTCTTTGCCCTTATTGGTGGAGGGAGTAGCCATAATGTAAATGGGAGCAAGAAATGACGATAAAAAATAATTTTTTTTTTTTGCAGAATCTGTAATTACCTCTTTTGTAAGACGGTTCATAGAGAGAAGAATCTAGGAATTGGGGATTTGGCATGTTGATTTATGGACGCTTGAAAATGGAAGAAAGATGAAGTTTAAAGCGTCGGCAAACTGCAAGGACACTTACGCCAGCAAGCTGAAGAGTCACTCACTCTTTAATGAAGCGTTCAAAAGACGTGCTGATTCAGGAGGCGTTGTTAAGCTCAAAAGTCACATCCATTAAAAGTAGACAGACAATGAGCTGACACTTAGGGCTTTACGTGGAGGTTTAAATAAATGGAATACCGACTTGTAAAGCCCGAACACATGAAACAATGGGGTCAAAATAAGCCGAATGTCAGAGCAAGCAAAGGCCGAACATAAATGATTTGACAAAGTTTTTGGGGGGATTTTGATAACAAAGAATCTATTCAGTATTTATCAAATGGTATTTTCACTAAGTCAAGAGCTATGCAGTGAGAGTGACATTAAGACCCGAACAACATAACACCCAAACAAAGATACACCCAAGCAATGTCACCATCGAATAAAGTTTAAACTTTATAATATTCAATAAATGTTTGGTCAAAAGGAGTCAAAAAAGTCATTAAAAGACGAGAATATTGTATGCCATTTATGGTTAGATTCTAGCTTAAGCAGTTACAGTCGAAATTGTACTATAAAAAGAAAATGAAATAGGAAATAGGACAAAAGATAAGTTTTACTTATACATTGAAAGGCATCCTAAAAAATTACTCTCATCATATTTAATTTATTTAGATTAGCATTGGTTCTTAGTGGTTATTTTAGAATTTTAAAAAATGCATAGAGGTGTGAAGCAAGGATGATGAAGTAAAGGCTTGATGAGGATTTTATGATGATGAGCGGCTAAGTAAGTGTGAGTAGTTTAATTTAACTTATCGATACAAGTTTTGTTCATAAATTATTCATTTATTTGGTAATTAGTTAGAGAATAACTAATAATATCATTGGATCATGCTATGAGGTTATTATAATATGTAAATTAATTGGTGAATGGATGGGCTACGTGAATTTGAAAGGAAGATGGGAATTAAGTTGTTTGATTGCACAATGGATGGGCTACCTAAATTTGATTAATAAATATTGGATGTTTGATATTGTCTAAATAGGTAGAAGTCCTATTTTTAGGGGAGGTTTTGCCAAAATTTCGATAGAATCTTAAATAATTATACTTAATAAATATGTTGTTAAGTTTATTTAGAATAATTTCTTATTCTTATTAAGAGGAGTTGTTTATTTAATTATTTTCTCTCCTTTCAATTCTACTTCGTATAGATTATTCAAGATCATCTTCTGCTTCTGCAAAATAGAACTATGATTAGAGTACTCCCTTTCTTCATAACGTCCTCAATTTGTTAGTTCCTATTATTCTAGTTTTTTTTTATAAATTTAATTATCCGAATTGAAGAAAAATATAGAATAATGAGAAATACTATATATCGAGGATGTTAATATTTATCAAATTATAATTATAGTGATTGAAAAACAATTAGAAAGGTTAAAGGAATTAAGAAAATTTTATTAGATGCTAGAGTTTGTTACAAATAATTAATAATTATTAGTATAATAAATATTGACATGGACTTGCATCTAAAATAAATATATAATTAGGAAGGAAATTATATTGAAAGGAGAATATTTTATTATTAACAAACCGGTTGAAAAACCTATAAATTAGTGAAAAATCTGAGCAAGTAACTGAGTTGGACCAAATCGATTTGAATCAAACCAAACCATCTAGAAACTAGATATTTTCTTTATTTAATTCTTTCTTTCTTCAATCATCAACATAGCTCTTCATCATCATCTTCTTCTTCTTCATAGTTGACCAAGCAAAGGAGGTGGAAATTCATAGAATTTTCAAGTGATTCTTAAGGAAAGGTTGGTTATCTTCACTTTCTCTTTCTTTTCTATGGTATTGATTTTGATTTCCATGAACTATCCTATGAGATGATTACCTATTGTTGCTGACTTAGTGGAGATAATGAAATTAGAGGTATTTTTGAGGTGATCAAAGTGGTTAAGCATGAATTTGAGGTCAAGTTTGCATAATCAACTAACTTGGATAGTTTTAGCCATTTGATTAATAATCTGTGGATTAGGTATTCTAATATATGTAAGGTAATTATATTATTTAAGTTTTAAAAGAGTTTTTATGCATGAATTAGTGATGAAACTAAGTTGAGAATGATTAAGAAGGTAAAGAATTGCTTGAGTTTATTAAGTTGAGCTGCCTGGAAATTTAGTCACAAAGATTGAATTATTTAAATTAGTAACTGAGCTCCAAAAATTATGGAATTCTACAAAAAAAACTATGTTAGGATGTTCGAAAGGTCTTGGTGAAAAAGGATAGTGAAATAGATGAAGGGAATTGAGATTGTAATTAAATGACTACAGACTGCTCAATGAGAGTCTGCTTGAAGTTCAACCTCTGTAATTGACCTATTTGACTAGGCAAATGAATCCCATAATTCACAAAATTTAATCTGGAAATAAATTAGGATGTGAGAAAGTTTTTGTAAAAATTTTAGAGCAAATGAATGAAATAAAATGGAGATATTAATAAACGAATACATACTACTCAGAATCAGAAAAACTGGAATCTTGTTTCTATAATTAGGCCATTTGACCTTGCAAATGAGCTTAAAAAATTATGAAATTTTACAGGCTAGTACCTTAAGATGTTAGAAACATGCTGTAAAAATTTTAGGGGAAAATAAAATGTATAAGTCAGAATATAGTCAATGAAATAAAAGCAACTCAAATGCTGAAATTCTGCATTACATGAATATTCAAATATTAAAGCACAAATATTACATTTTAATGCTTAATTTGCATCTCTATGGTAGTGTAAGTGTATACATTATGTAGTATGGAGTTAATATGAATATTAATTTCATGCTACAGCTTTTGAGAGAAAAGGAATTGAGGAGAGAGCGATTACTAGAGGGGTAAAGCTAGAGGAACCTTCTAGTTCAGGTTTGTGCACTATTATGATCCAACTGTTATTTTAATAAAATGAAAGTGATTTTGCAAATATATTTTCAATGGATTTGATTTATGAAATAAAAGGGAAATGTTGGAATAAATGCTTTATGCATTTTGAAAGTAAAGAATTATATTTAGATGCCTTATTATTTTAATAGTTTTAAGGTTTAAATGTAACTTGTTTATTTAAGGATGAAGGACGTTGGTCAATTATTAATTGTAGTATGAAGGGTGGCCAAAAATGAATAATTTTAGCAGCATTTGTGAAATTAAATGTTGCCAAGCACTGATTTTGATATTATTACATAAATGGAATGTTTAAAAGTCTTACAGTTGATTATAGACATAGTTATTACCTTGAATATCACTTCATTTGTTGAATTTGATATATTGATATGGTTATTACCTTGCCGGTATCACTTTATTTGTTGAAAATGATACTGTGATTAATATTACTCCCTCCATAGTGAGGTTGTAGATAGACTCCCTCCATAGTAAGATTGTAGACAGGCTGAGGTTGTAGATAGGCTCCCTCTATAATGAGGTTGTAAACAGGCGGGTTTAGATGTGCACACTAAGCTCTGATGGCCCTTCGGATTAAGTCTATATATATGTTGTTAAGATTAAAATGGAAATTGATGAATTTCTTGACTAGATGAATTATTTATATGATTTTGATGATTTCCCATCGTTTAATTTTAGGGCAACTATTTTATTTAAAGTATGAAATTTCTATTGTTATTATTATTGCATTTTCCTTTAACTCCTCATTAAGTTTTATGAGAAGCTGATTTGAAAATAGAGTATATGAAAAGAATATTTCATACAAAAGTTTACTTATAATTATTGTTGATTTTGTAAAGAAATGTGAAATTATATTTTAATATATATATATATATATTTATATATATGCACCATAAAGATTTTTAATAAGATAAATTGTGTTGTTCATAATAGTACACCATTAAGCAATATGCTTAGCGATAGTTCTTTTGTGCTATCGTAGGAAAAGGTAAAGAAAAGGAAATGGAAGAAGATTGACCTATTTGAAGTAGAAAGTATACTACGAATATAGTTATATTATATATTTGGTTTCTTATTAGCTTATGTAAACATTAACAAAACTGTTCTGCATATTTGAGCAGACATATGTAAATTATGAGTGAGTACATTTTAAAGTCTGTATTTTATAAAAGTACTTGAATTCTACTTTATATTTAAGATTGTAAAAGACTGTAGTATATAATTAAATTATCTATAGGCTTATGGGTTATGGAACCATTCATGATTGAGTAAATGTAATTTGTTTTAATAATTTTATTGATTCACTTATTTTATGTAGTATTAATAGAAGTTTTATTTTATTTACGTAATTACTTACTGATAAAATATTTTCTACTATAATATATGAATGAGTTAAAGGAACTTATATAAGTTTCATTTTAATAACTACATTCTACTTATTATTTCAATTTGTAAAGGAGTAAAAGAAAAATTTTTAAGTCCCTTGTAGTGTATTTAGTAGGTATTTATAACAAACTAGTACTTATTAAATATATTATGGGCGACATGTTATACCTTACAATGGGCTAGGGTGTGACATTCTTATTGCCGCAAGTTATAATAAATAGTATATTATCATTTGCATCGTGCATACATACATTATTATATGATGTTACAATTTCTTACTCATTTAATTATTACTTATTTATTAATTTGTTTACTTTCTATCGTGAATATTCATTATTTTATACTTGATTTATATATGTGTATATTTGAACATTTACATAACAATCTTTGTTTATTTAATATGCTTGCATTTAAGTGCAATGCTTGATTAGATGTGTTGTGATGATGATATGCCTTGTATGCATGGAATTGGGATGAAGTGGGTCACCATTGGGTTTGTGAGGGTGGTCTACAATACCGTCGGCCATGTATGGGGAGATTGGCGCCCCTATGTGCATCTGATGATATGATTAATATAGATAAACCGCAGGGTGGCCTCCTATTGGTATGAAAAAGAAAAGAGACTATAAAAAAAATGAAAGGACTGGTCAAGCGAGGATTAGACTGGTCGACCATGTACGGGGGATCGGCTCCTTAGTGCACACGTTTGAGAGGATGGGCCATGTGTGAGGACAGCTCATCAGGGGTTTCAGTGACACCACAAACCAATCTCTACTTGTTTGATTATGTGAAAGTGTACTTGTCTATGGGTGCTGATGTTATGCCATATTCTTGACTGGTTATGTGTTCATTTTAATATTTTAGGAAGCATTTCGCGTAAATGCTTATGTTATACCATAATTATTATTCATTATAAAACTCACATTTCTTTTGTTTAACTCTTACAAGAAGTAGATTCTTCTTTATCCTGACTATAGCTCTGTTTCCTTCACCGTAGAGCTAGAAAAGTAATTTTCTGATTCTAGTAATTACTTACATTATGAGTGTTATGTACAAGGGGTTATTTATTTATGTTTGTTATTGAACTTCGCAGTTGTAGATATTATTAATTCACTTGTTATATATGGATGTTTATATTTGAATTAGGGCCTTTAAATTGGGCTTGTCTTCTTGTGCTAGCATGGCTCCCTTTCCAAGGTATTTCACTGTCAAGTATGAAATTAAAGGTTTCCCTGGCTTTGATGAACACAAAATCAGTGGACTTGACAAATACTCCTTGATTTTGTCAAAAGCTGTCTAGCAGTGACCATTCCACTTGACTTGCTGATCCTTCCTTAGAAGCTTAAAAATCGGATGACATACGATGGACAACTTCGATATGAACCTTCTGATATATTCTACTTTCCCTAGAAAAATTCTTACTTGCTTTTCGATCTTAGATGGACAACTTTAATATGAACCTGCTGATGTATTGGATCGATCTTTATTCCATTGGGTTCCCCGATGAATCCTAGCACCTTTCTTGAAGTCACCTTGAACTCACACTTCTTCGGGTTTAACCGTAGCTTGTATTTGATGACCCTTTTTAAGAACTTCTTTAAGGCCTCTAGATGCTCTTCTGGTGTCTTTGTTTTGACAATCATGTTGTCAATGTATAACTCCAACTCTTTATTGATCATGTCATGAAAATAGTGTAATCGCCATCCTCTGATAATGTCACGACCCAGAACTGTGGGCCGGACCGGCACTAGGACCTAGGTAAGCTTAAGGCCCCCGAGGCCCGTAGTAAGCTTAAACTATCCATTTCCACTCCTATTATCATTTGACTATTGGAATAGTAAGCCCATATTATGACATTATTCATACAATAATCAGAGTTAACAATTCTGACCCAGCATTAGTATTAAGTACTATTCGCAGCTCGGGCCCATATCCATATAATAAAAATATATTCTCATACAAATATGTATTTGTCATAATATGATCAATCATAATATGTACTATTCCTATCATACAGTCTCCAAATAGTCATGAAACACTCCACAATTTATTTATAATCACATGATAATTATTTTACAAGCCAGTATTTATTTAAACATCCTAACTGCGGAGTTAAATAAAATGTGCGGAGTATTCCAAATATTAACAAAGAGTTTATACTAACATGATCAATCCTGTGCGAAGAAGGAAGCAGAGTCTTATAGACCAACGGTACTTTTATTTCCTGAAAAATATTTATGGAAGGGGGGTGAGCTTCACTAAACTCAGTGAATAATAATAAATAATGCAAACCCACACATTCAAGCAGTATGCTTTCACAATATAACAAATGACACACTTCACGAGCACGTGTCATACAACAGCATCTTCAAACAAGTCACATTCAAATATTCACAACATGTGGAAATTAGTCAGTGAAGTCACAAATCCACCTATTGGCCCCAGGCCAATTCCATAATAATAATATATATATACTAGGGAGCCGATCCCCCATACTTGGCCCACTGACCCATAGTGACACACGTCGTCCCAATTTCCACCCAGATACAAAA
>CANUEX010071069.1:0-10134 GCA_948099535.1 Jatropha multifida | reverse complement strand
TTGAAGTTTGAGTAAAGCTCCTTAAAATCATTTTCAAGGTCAGAATAGCTCATAGATTTAAAATCACTTGCATTGCTTTCATTATCTTTACTGCACTCATCTTTCTCAAGTGAAATCAGCTTACTAGCTTCGTCTGACTCTGAGTCACTTATAGCCATTAGGCAAATATTTGCTATTTCAGCTTCATTGCTTTCCTCATCTTGAGCTTGACTCATCACTGTCACTCTAGGTTGCAATCATGGCTTGTTTTGCTTTGTTCTTTTTGAACTTCTTTTTAAGCTTTGGGCAATTCGGTTTAATGTGCCTTGGCTTGTCACATTTAAAGCATATGATTTCATTTGACACTTTCTTTTTCTGATTTTTCACTTTTGGTGGGGATGTTTTCTTGTCAAACTTCTTGTATCTTGATCCGCCTTTCTTTAGCATTCTTTTGAATTTCCTTGCTAAGAGAGCCATATCATTGCTGTTTGCTTCGCTTGAGCTTTCATCATTTGTTTCAACCTTGAGAGCTAGGCCTTTTCTTCTTTTGTCTTTAGCTTTCTCAACGTTTCTATTCATCATCATTTCATGTGTGAGAAGTGAATCGATCAACTCATCATAAGTAAATTTCTTAAAATCATTTGCCTCAAATAAGACAGTGACTTTTGATTCCCATCTTTCTGGTAGAGATCGAAGGATTTTCTTTGTAATTTCTTCTTTTGAGATATTCTTGCCAAGAACCTTCAAGGAATTAACAATATTAGTAAATCTAGTATTCATCTCAACAATGTTCTCATCATTTTTCATAGAGAACATTTCATAATCTCTCCATAAAAGATTTATCTTTGATTCCTTGACTTGGTTGGTTCCCTCATATGTAACTTGTAGCTTTTCCCACACTTCTTTAGCGGAGGCACAACCTGAAACTTTGTTATATTCATTAACATCTAAAGCACAATGTAAGATATTGATGGCTTTAGCATTTAAGGGAATGCTTTTCCAATCGTTAACCATATATTCCTCTTCAAGCTTATCAAAAGTAACACCCTCAACAACCTTCTTAGGAATTTCAAGACCTTTTATAATATTCTCCCGACAATCAATATCAACAGATTGCATAAAGTTTCTCATCCTAGTTTTCCAATAAGAGTAGTTTGTACCATTAAACAAGGGAGGCATGGTCATGGATTGTCCTTCAAGAGGACCATGAACACTAAGGTTAGAGGAAGAAGCCATGGGATCACTCTAAGGAGATTAAGCCTTTTAAATCAAGAGTCAAGGCTTTAATATCAGATTGTAGATCCCAATAGGCAAATATCCATGAGGGTGAATTGGTATTTAAAAAAAAATTATCCTTTTTAAGAATATTATAATCATAGCAGAAGCAACTAATATACCAACTCAAATCAGCTGCTAATAATATATAAAGCATTTAAATGTTCAATCTAATTTGTCTCAAACATTAGAGTAAACATCTTAACCAGTACAGAATATAGCTCATTAAAATAGGTCTACAGAGATCTGATTTAAAGAATTAGATGAAGCTTAACCCCGCTAGTTTTTATTTAAGAACTAGAAAACTTACAAGACTTTCTCTTTACACAAAAAGAGAGGTACTTGATTACCCAAACTACACAAGCTTTGTTATCATAAGATTTTTCATTTATGTCTTTCCTCTACTCTATTTTAGATTAACACAAACCTATAATAGAAAGAGAGTTATGCCCATTTAAGCTTAGGAAAGAGATTTTAAAAAGTTTTAAAATCAATTTTGAAAAAAAAATCTCTCTCAAAAATATTGTTCACCTTCTTCTCTTAGAAGTAATGCATTTAAAGCATATAGAAGAAGAAGAAGAAGAAGAAGAAGAAGAGATAAAAGGCTTTAAATGAGAGTTTTGAAGTTTAAAATAGTTAACACAAATCTTCTCTCATACATAACCAAGAATTCTGCCTGCTATTTTATATCAAACAAAATTTTCTTCCCGTTAGAGATTTGAAGTTAACGTTAGAGAATGAAAGAAGAAGAGAAATGGCAATAATATTACAACAAGAAAGAGGGAATAATTTGGGTTTTTGTATTTTTATAGAAAATGGTCTTTTCAAATTTCAAAGCCCAGGGTTATTATGAGATCCACTTTTGCCCACAAAATCTTTTTACCAAAAGAAATATATTTTTAATTTTTGAAATACATTTTCCCTCTTAATAATTCAAGAGATATTAAAAAAAATCTTCTTAAGTGGATATTTGAATAAGGCTAGAATGATAATTTTTTATTTAGCTAGAATAGGTATAATTTATCCTTCTATTTCTATAAAATGAACTAATCCCAATTAATTTGGCTAACTCACAAATTATATTATCTTCACTTCTTCAAATAGCCTTGGTGATCCTCATTTAGATAAGCTTTAGTCTTCAATTTGATAAGATCACTTGAATTAATTTATGCAAAAGATCTCAGAAGCATACTGTATGATAATTTATTTCGATTTATTATTTTTGTTTATCATAAAAAATTTAAGATTGTATAGGCCCTTGAGCCAACAATTTTAAGTAAATTCTAGGGTTATATTGACCTAAAAAGTAAAATCATATCTTTTAATCATTTTATAAAAGTTCAAGGGCTAAATTAATCGGAAAGGTCAAATTTGACATTTTTTATCCTGCTAAACAAGTTCATGGACCAAATTGGCCTTTATTTCATTTAATTTAACATGCTTGATTTTTCATCTCTTTTTGTCCTACACTAAGAACATTGAGATCAAATTTTTTCAATACTTATGAATATAAATTTAAAATTCATAAAAATGTCATTTCGTATAATATAATAAATTTATAAATATGCATTATAATTTCAATTATTCAACATGAAAATAATTTCATAACCAATAACTCAGTGGTAGAGGTTAATTTTAAAGTGTTCAAATTAATACATATTTATAAACTTAAAACCATCAATTAAAGTAAAGAGAAATATAATATACTTCATATATCATTTTTTATGTTTTATAATTAATTAATCTTTTAATAAATTAGTCAGCTCGATCCTAACTACAGTTTTAATAAATGTCTGTATAATAATTTTTTACATTATAAGTACAATAAATAATTAGAGGTTAAATTGACTCAAAATGTCAAATATGATTTTTTTTAATCATTTTAAATAAATTCAAGGATTGAACTGAGCTAAAAAATAAAATTGAATCTTTTTAATCATTTTATATAAATTTAAGGGCTAAATTGGCCTAAAAGGTAAATTTTGATTTTTTTTTTAAATCCTTCTAGATAAATTTAGAGACCAGATTGAGCTTTGTTTCTTTTAAGTTCTTAAATTGTTCCACAATTACGATAGTTATGTGTGATAATTTATAAATTAATGATGTAAAATACATAAACATTTCTACATTGTAATGTTTTGATATGGGCCTAAAAAACTTTAAAACTCGAAATATTATTAAACGTGATGATAGAGACTAAGTGAGCCTCATATTTATAATATTTGTTTGATGATGATATTGGGCATGAGGCCATCTTTATTGACCATAGGAAATTCATTTGGTAGATTTTAGCTTACCATGGGTTTTAGGCTTTAGGCCTACCGAAGTTCCAATGTCGATCCGACCCAAGGTAATGGGACGTGACATAACTATAAAAAAAATTGTCAAACATACTTTCATATCATTGTCTGAATCAAGTTGTAAAGGATTTTTAATGCCCATCTTATTCACCAACATTATATATATACACTAAAATGAAATCTGAATTCACTGTCATATGAACAGTGTAATGACAATTAAACTAACATCTTTTTTTATTATTCATATCCTATTTCAAAACATTGTTTTATGAATAGTGTAATGACAATTAAATCAACATCTTTTTCATTGTTTCTATCCTATCCTTTTAGCTTTGAAAAACATTATTCTATATGTAGTGTAATGACAATTAAACTAACATTTTTTTTTTCATTATTCCTATCTTATCCTTTTAGCTTTGAAAGTATATAACTAACCTATTAATTAAATAGTATTTTCTCTACAAAATCATCTTATTTTTCATATTTTTCTCGATTTACCTTTATCATTGTCGGCTAATTTTTTTTATTTTAAATAATGATCTTTTTCATCTATTCATAATAAATATGTGATAAATAATAAAATAAAAATATAATAGTCCATATAAAATAAATTTAAAGCTTTAATATGATTATTTTTCCTCTATTATTAATTAAAAATGTTATTCTACCACATTCTTATTAATCTTACATGTATTTATGAAATAAATTTTACACTAATAAAATAGAATTTTTGAGAAAAAAAGAAAATATAATTTTATATAAATAAAATGTATTTTTTATATAAAAATAGAGTTAAAAAAATAAATGAAAATATAGAAATAGTCACGCAACGAACTGCGGGTATTTTGCTCGTTTTATTCCTAAGAGAAATCTTATTCAAAGAACTAAGATATTTGATACTATTCATCAAAGAAATAGTTCTCCATATTGATCCAATAAATAAATGGAAAAAAATGAATAAAAAAAAGCAAATGATACTGATATACAAAATTTTAATATTAATATTAAATCGAAGTTCAAGTTTATTTCTTAAGATAAAAAAAATCTAATAAACAAAACATAATGAAAGTGGAAGATAGAAAGTTAGAATAACTAAGTAAAACTAAATTAGTAAGAGTTGTTTTATTATAAGAGCTTACTATCCAAAACAACTAAAAACTATTTAAATTAAAATATTAATAACATTAAAGCATAATAACGAAAAAAATATAACAAAAACAAAATGAACTATAAAAATATATTTTATTAAAACTTATTATCCATAAAAACTCCAAAAAGTAGAATATCAATAATATTATTCCATAACAACAAAAATAATAATATAAACATAAATGAGGAGAGGGTTTTATAGTAATACCCTATGATCATAAATCTAAGTCCTTTAATTTTTTAATTAAAGTACAATAAATAAAATATAATGAAAGTGGAAGAAAGAAGCTAGAAGTTAGTACAATAAAAAAAAACGTAATTTACTGAGTGTCTTTTTTTGTTAAGAGGAAATCAAACTGGAAATTTTATCAAGGGGGAAAATGTATATGAATATGGAATATAGATCAATATGTTTCTATAATATAAAAAGTCTAATAATAAATCACTTATACAAAAAATAAAAAAAAAATACAATCTTAATTTTAAATATTTGATCGAGTTGATAGAATATAATACATACGTTATAAGCAATAACTCGCTCCATTGTGGTCTACTGTGGTTTTTCTACAAGTTTAACTTTGATCCTTTTCAAATTTCTTATTTTTATCAAAAACTATCAAAACGAGTAGATTTAAGAAAGAACTCCTAATATATGGTCAACAATAATGTCAATATATGGGCAATAATAACTTAAGGTTGTATCAAAAGACACAAATTTAAAGATTATTAAAAAAAATATAAAGTGTTATAAATACTATATAATATAATGGATGTCCATAAGTTTATTTAAATATTATTTATTTATCCAAAAGTCATGTCTTTTGGAATAAAGAGTTATGTCTTTTGGGATGAAGGGTTCTATCTTTTAGTGTAAGGTTGTGTCTTTTAAAGATGACTTTTGATACCCTACAAATAGTTTTTAATCCTATGAATTGCGTAACTAAAATTACCAATACTGAATCAATTTCTCTTTACTCTCTCTTCTTCTATCTATAATATTTCTATATACATTCTCTATTATTATATTTCATAATACATTATCAGCATGAGACTTTGCCTTTTGAGCATCTAGTTTGAATTAAAGCTTAAGGTAAAATAAATTTTACTTCCCTCTTTCTTCTATATGGAAAATCTCTCAAAACTTGAGTTTGTTGCCCTTGACATTTCGGGCAAGAATTATCTGTTATGGATGTTGGATGCTAGATGCTAAAATTCACTTAGATGTAATGGATCTTGGAGACAACATCAAAAATGAAAATCAAGCATCACAACAAAACCGTGCCAAAGCTATGGTTTTTTTCACCACCACCTCGATGAAAGGTTGAAAATTAAATATCTAACTATTAAGGATCCTCTTATCTTGTGGAATAATCTAAAAGAAAGGTATGATCATCAAAAAATGGTTGTTCTTCCAAAAGCAAGGTATGATTGGATGCATTTGAGGCTACAAGATTTTAAAACAATTAGTGAGTATAATTCTACTATGTTTAGAATAACTTCTCAATTAAAATTATGCGGAGAAAATATTACTGATAAAGATATGTTGGAAAACGCTTTCTCCACTTTTCATGCCTCGAATTTGCTCCTGCAGCAGCAATATCGAGAGAAAGGCTTTTAGAAATATTCTGAACTGATTTCATGCCTTCTTGTGGCTGAACAAAATAATGAATTATTGATAAAAAATCATGAAAATCAACCGACTGGCTCTACCCCGTTCCCTGAAGCGAATTAGGTTTCTACTTGCTACTCTAAATATGGAAAGGATCGTGGTCCCAGGCATGGCCGTGGCCATGGCTGCAGTCGTGGTCGAGAAAGAAATACATATTACAATCGTAATGATCATACACATACTTCATCAAATTCTCACCACCAGAAGTGGAAAAAGAAAGATGAGAAACAAGAAGTAATGTCATCTAAAAATTTAGAGGACTTATGCTTTAGATGTGGTGCGAAGGGGCATTAGTCTTGTACCTGTCGTATGCCAAAACATTTAGTTGATTTTTATCAAGCGTAATTGAAAAAAAAAGGCAAAAATGCAGAAATAAATTTTATTTCAAAAGCTGATGATGCTGAGACTGATATAACACATTTGGATATGGCAAATCTTTTTGAACACCCTAAGGACAAGATTGATCATTTGATTAAAGATAAAATTACTAATTAATTATTTAAATATTTTATGTGTATTTAGTTTTATATTAATATTGTCAAATAATTTCTTAGATTTTTACTTTTACCATACAATATAAATAATGTTATATATTTTATTTTATTATGTTAAATTTTATATACAGTTTTACTTTATATATTTCTAATATTCTCTATCAGCTTTCTTTTGAAGATAGTATGGATGTTCCAAAATTTTTGTTTGGATTAAAAATCAATGACGAAGATATGTGTTTAATTGATAGTGCTACTACGCATACAATATTGAAAAATAGAAAATATTTTTCTCATTTGCTTATGGAAAAAACAAGTATTAATACAATATCTGGTAGTACAAATTTAATTGAAGGCTCCGAAAGAGCCACCATATTTTTACCTAAGGGAACAAAATTTGTTATACGTAATGCATTATTTTCTTCCAAATCTCGAAGAAATTTACTGAGTTTCAAAGATATCCACGAAAATGGATACCATATTGAGAATATAAATGAAATGAATGTCGAATATCTTTGCATTACTACTAATGTCTCAGGAAAGAAATGTGTATTGGAAAAACTACATACTTTATCATCTGGCTTGTACTATACAAAAATTAGTGCAATTGAGACACATTCTATAGTAAACCAGAAGTTTATTGATCCAAGCATTTTCATACTTTGGCATAATCGATTGGGACATCTCAGATCCATAATGATGAGAAGAATAATTAATAATTCTTATGGCCATCCTTTAAAGAACCAGAAGATTCTTACAAATGATGATTTTTCTTGTGCTGCTTGTTATCAAGGCAAATTAATTATTAGACCATCACCAACCAATGTTGGAAATGAATCACCTGCATTTTTAGAACGCATCCATGGGGATATTTATGGATCTATACATCCACCTAGTGGACAATTTAGATATTTTATGGTCCTAATAGATGCATCTTCAAGATGGTCTCATGTGTGCTTATTATCATCTCACAACTTGGCGTTTGCAAGATTACTTGCACAAATAATTCGATTACGAGCTCAATTTCCAGATCATCCAATTAAATCTATTCGCCTTGATAATGCTACCAAATTCTCATCTCGCGGTTTTTATGAATATTGTTTATCAATTGGAACAACTATTGAATATCCTATAGCACATGTTCATACACAAAATGGCCTAGCAAAGTCATTTATTAAATGTTTTCAATTGATTGCATGACCATTGCTTATGAGAACAAAATTATCAACTTCTGTTTGGGGCCATGCTATTCTTCATGTAACACTTATCGCCCAATCTCGAAGGACCAGACGACGAATGCCACATTCGGTGCTGGAGCACTACCTTATCTTACTTAATAGCTCTAGATCATATATTGAAAGTATCTACGTTTCCATAAGGAGGCAAGTATTTAAAATTTTAAATTAATGTTTAAGAAAATTCCTACGAAAAATTTCTCAAGAATTTCCCCTAAAAATTGACTTGCCACACAAAGAAAACATATACACTTTCAATATCAATGCTCCTCCAATCTCCAAAACTCCAATCAACTCAAAATCACACGGCACTTCTAAATGTATGTATCCATTCACATAAGTCCTATCATACTAATTTACCATTCATTCAAAAGAATATTCATTAACATTTATACACCATAAATATAATCAAATGGTAATACTTATATAACCATCAATCTCATTAATTACATATTCAATATTAACAACTTCAATATTTTTTACAATAAGTCTATACATGCCATAATTCACATTAATATACATGTCCTATCCAAAAGTTAATACTTCTACTCTGATGTTATTCCTTCGGTCTTTGAGTAGTCCCCACAGCTCACAACCTGCCCGTGATAAAATTAACACTCTAAGTGGAAGATTCAATGGTGCTAAATAATCAAAATATTTCGAAAACCATAAAGAAGTTCACACTTAAAGATTAATACATCATCCGATAAAAATTGGAAAAATGTCATAAAAATAAATATATCTCCGATTTATTTATAACGAAATAAAATTACGTTCTTAGTTAAGGAAATTCATAAATACAAATATATCTTCATTTTCTTATAGTAGAATAAAATTACATTCTTAATTAAGGGCTCGTACACATACAGACAATAAATATAACCAGATACATTCAATCGTGGCCCGCCCGTGAAACCTCCACCCCATATCTCATAGCCATGGCCTGTGAAACCGCCACCACATATCACATAATTGTGGCCTGTGCAAGCACTACCACAAATAATAAGTGCATCTGCCTATTTATAAGGGCCGATAACCCTAGCATATGATCATAGCTTTCATATAACAGAATGGACTGATAACCCGAGCATGCTCATATATCAATATCAATCTCATTTTGCTATATTTCAATTATTTACAATAGAGCCCAAAATCAAATCATTCTTAATCAAAACACTTTATCACTTAATTACTCATTATTTCAAAATCAATTAACTTACAACTTACGAAAATCCACCACTTTCTCCTTTTCTCATACTTAATAAATTCAATTGACATATTCAACATAAATATACTTAATATGATATCAAAATACTTAAATCAAGCTTTAAAAGAATGAAAATCAAGCCTTATCTACTATAGAGGTTTGGCCTCTTTATGACAGTAACGGAGGAAAGGCTTCCTCCATCAAAAACCATAATCACTAACTCAAAATCATTACTCAAACCATTACATACATCACTTTAAACACTTAACCATAAAACTCATTTTATAATTCCAAAACCTTCTTTAAGTCATGAAAATTGCTAAAACATTAGAATTCAAATTAGAGCATTAAACAACATCAAATTACTCATTAACAACCTCTTTTAAATTAGTATCAAGCTTAAAAATCAAGAAAACACCAAGGCCCTTCACCTTACCAAGGTTTAGCCTCTTATTCCAAAACATTAGGGAAATGATTTCTTTTCAAAATAACCACACTCATTTAAAGGAAATTCATGTTAAAACTCACTTACAATCAAAGGTGATCAAAAGCAAGAACAAAATAATAAAAAGAATCAAAACCTTCCTCCAAGAAGGGTTCGCCAAAGAAGGGGAAAGGGGAAAGGAGTGCTCTCCTTCTCTTCCAAGCATTCCATTATGCTTCTTTAGCATGAAAAATCATATTAAAACAATCACAATACATTTTCCCAACTCAATTCACACAATTTCTCAAAAATCATTTAAAACCTAAAAATTACAAACTTAAAGAAATTGAAAGAGGAATGGAAATATTATTGCACTAACCTTAAAGGCAAGCTTAAATAAGCTTA
>CANUEX010071038.1:0-22560 GCA_948099535.1 Jatropha multifida | reverse complement strand
ATTTATTTATTTAACTATTTAAATAAATAAATCATAATTAAAATATTAGGTTTATTTAATCTAAAATTTATCTTTATAAATTGTAGACATAAATCAATATTTAATAATCTAGGTAAAATTGTAATCAAATATAAATTATAATTTTGTCCTTAACTCACAAAACTTATTTGTAATCAAGTCATACTTGATTCAATTTCTCGTTTTCACTTTCTTATATACATTCTTATGTGTGTGACTTTTTAGGTTCTAAATATATTGGCAATAAATATTAATTAATTAATATTTGAAGGTCAAGTATATTGTCTAGCAATATGTCAAAATTACTCAAATATCTAAAAAGTCAAAGTGATTTAACATAACTTTTTAGTTTATGATTTATCAGTTTAATTAATATCTCTTCATCATCAATGTTCTGATTTAGTAATTAGGCATAGAGTGTATCTGCTTTACTAAATCATATTAGTTCTCTTAACCTTAGCCATTGATCAGTTGAATGAAATTTCAAATCTCATTTGCTAATTTCATTCTATCTTGTGCAAGGATTTCTTAATCAATACTAGTAGAGAACAATTAGAACATTTTTCCTAATTTACCAAGGGTGATGAATCCTCTCTTAATTACACAAATATCTCCATACAGTTTCTACTATGTCCAATTAATCGTTGCTTATTATTCATATAATGAATAATGTGAACAAAGAATCAAAATATAATCATCCCTATATAAGATAGCTTAGTAATCTCAAGTCAAAGGATCACTTACACAACCATCACTTGAGTATTCCATAGACACAGGTAACTCTCCATATGGAATTTTCATGCAGGTCAATTTAGTGAATTTGTTTAAATAACAAGCACCTACATATTAGTTCTAAATATCACATATATTTTAGCTTATGAGAATAGCTGCTTCCCTAAGGAAAGAACATACCAGTCTCAACAATTCTAATCATTGTTCAATAATGAGGAGAACATCGATCAGGAATATTTAGAGACATTGCTTTAATGTAAATATAAAACTCATAATTATGACCACATTATAATTTTATTTTGCAAAGTAGTATTGTCTCATGGACGTTATCTTTTACCAAAATTCAATCAATAGAATATAAAAGATAAATAAATACCTTTTATTAATAATCAAATATTTATTACGTGAAATATTATATCCAAAATATACTCAATCAAATTGGCTATAGGGCATATTACTAACAATTTTCCACTTGCACTAAAGCCAATTATCCATATATTTTATCCTATGGCATCAATGTATTTGTGAACTCTTAATTCATTAGTTTCTCCATAACTGAAAAGTATCCTTACTTATTTTTAAATACTTAATGATAGATTTAACAGCAATCCAAAGACTTTCATTTGAAACAAATTGATATACAGGCATGTATCCTTTATTGGATTCCTTCATGCTAAACTGTTTTAGCACTTTATCAACATGTATGGATTTAAATAATCCTAATGGCATATCAAATCTATCCATACAGATTTTAATACCAAGTGTATAGGTCGCTTCTCTAATGGAGATATTCTTGGATGACCAAACTTTTATAGTATTAGAATGTAATTTTCTATTCATAAGAAATATCATTCCACTCCTACTGACCTTCTTATACACACAAAGATTACTCACATTTTTAATGTAATCAAACTATTTTGATTATTTCATTAAAACAAATGTTCTTATTTCATAAAGGCTTGCTTAAGTCTACCAATGGACTTTTGCAGTTTGCATACTCTATTAAGAAATATTTTTTATTCAAAAATCATTAGTTCTGTTAAATAAGAATGCAATTTTGTCATCAACATGACAAGTTCCATAATCACAATATGCTGCAATTGCAAGTAAAATGTCACTATTTCTCCTTTATATTTGTTAGGTTCGAGTCTCCACAAGAAGGTCCAACTTTTGTAGGAGTACGACTCATCCTAACAGATTTACGTCATGGTTCTTTAACCAATATATTTTGACTGTTCATCTAATGCAACAATCTTCTGTTCTAGTTCTATCTTTAATATAAGTTTGAAGTTCTTAAACTTTTCAAGTTCTACCTAGCTCCTACTACTTCCTTTAAAGATAAATATCTTTTTCTAAAAAAGGTAGCATGTTTTGAGATGAACATTTTTCTCTCAACAAGATGGTTGAAACAATATCCAATAACTTCTTTTAGATATCTCACAAACTTATATCTATCTGATTTAGCTCATAGCTCATCAGATTCCAAACACTTCACATAAGCGTGTTGACCCATATCTTATATGGAATCTTTTCAACAAATTTGGGTGGAACTCAATTTAGAATGTATATCGCATTATTCAGGCTCATCCTTAAAAGGATGAAAATTATTCTGGAAGACTAACCATGGATCGTACTATATTTAATAAGGAACAATTCATATTTTTTAATAGATAATCTTGAAAAGCTTAACTTAAGTATTTTTTGTCTTGATCTGATCAAAGTGTTTTAATACTTTAATTAGTTTGTCAACTTCATTTCTAAATTCTTTAAACTCTTTCAAAATTCAAATTTTTGTTTCATTTTATATACACACACAACCATATCTAGTATAGTCATTAGTAAACATAATGAAACATTCATATCTACTTATGGCCTGAGCAGTAATTGGTCCACATACATCTAAATGTATGAGGTCCAATAATCTTTTGACCTTTCACCTTTTCACGTAAAGAGTGTTTTAGTCATTTCACCCATCAAACAAGATTCACTAGTTTCATATGATTCGTAATCAAAAAGGTTTAAAGTAAACTTCTTTACACAACTTAGTGATTCTTGTTAATGTGATCAAGTCTACAATGCTGAAAATATGATAGTTATAATCTATTTTAGACTTTTTGTTGTTTATGTTGATGAGAAATTTATCAATAAAAACATTATAGAAATCATCTATATAAATTTCAGTTTCATAAATTATTATTATTATAAAAGAACAACCGTTGTTCTCAAAAACAAATTTGAATTCAATATTTAAAATCTAATATGAAACTGAAAATAATGTTTCTACTAAGTACTAAAATAAAATAATAATTATTTAATTCTAATACTACGTCCAAATATGTTCCTACAGCTAATGCAGCAACCTTTGCTCTATAGGCTATACATGGGTCTATCTTTCCTTAATTTTCTATTTTTTTTAGTTCCTGCAAGTTATTAATATGACAATCATATTAGGTATCCAATACCCAAGAACTAAAATAGAAGGATTAATTTCAACCATGAATATACCTGAAGCAGAAGCTTTTGTAAGCTTCTTTGTTTCCACAGTCGCAAGATAATCCCTATAGTTCCTCCTCCACTGACCATTTTTGCCACAATGGTGGCAGGTTCTCTTTCTTTTAGTTACACCTCCATTGGGCTTCAATGCCTTCTTATTCTGCTTCTTCTTAGGCTTTTTCTTAGCCTTAGAAGACTGAACTAGAAGTATAGGAGCAGTATCCTTCTTAAAAGCTCCTTCAGCAGTGGTAAGTATACCAAGCAACTCAGGTAAGGAAGCATCCAACTTATTCATATTAAAATTCAAAATAAAATGCGAATAGTTGGGTGGCAAAGACTATAAGACTAAGTCAATACTTAGCTCATGGTCCATAGTAATGCCCAATTAACCCAATTTTTCAATGTAGCTAATCATCTTCAGAACATGGATACGAACTGAAGAGCCTTCTGCCATTTTACAATGAAACAATTCCTTAGAGGTCTCATACTTCTCAGACCTACCTTGAGAGTCAAACTACTCCTTGAGATGCAAGATGATGGTGCGAGAATCCATATTCTCATGTTGTTTTTTATGTTTAGAACTCATGCCGGCTAACATCACACATGTCGCCTGCTCATGTATGGCAATTGAAGTTATTCTTTTCTTCTTCAGTAGCATCATTAGCGGGAATATCAGGTTTGTTCTTGTCAAGAACATATAACCTCTTTTCTTGCTTGAGAACAATTCTTAGATTGTGATACCAGTCAATAAAATTTAATCTGCTCAATTTATTAGCATCAAGTATGCTATGCAGGCATAGGTTATTACTCATGGTGATAATTGATCTACAAGTATAGAGATATTACGTATTAATTTCATGCAATACTAAATTAAATAAGGTCTTTAATTTTAATTTAGTTCTCCCACTATTTTATTCAAATTAATAGCCCTTTCCATTAATTCGAAAAATCCAGCCTCAGATCTCCTAATAAGCTAAGATCCCAATTAACCCAAATAACCTTGGGTTCGCCCAACAAGTTATATTGAATTAATTTAGGTAGATAATACAATTTATCAATCACATCTTTATGTGACTCTTAGATCAATTAGGTGACAACTCTTTATCTAAACATATCAAATATGTTTCGTCTAACCTTTGCCCTAATCTTATTTGATCATGAGTTTGCTCATCCAAATAAAATAAATTAGTTAAGTAAAATCATTGTTCAAGTTATTTAATAGCATTAAACGTGTTCAGTTACAACCAACCTTGGATTTGCCCAACAAGTCAAATTGTAAGGGAGTTCTGATTTTCATGCTATAACAATGGGTGGCAATCAATCATATTCTTAATATGTACTTAAAGTTTTAATAAGGAATTTATTAATTAATTTTTAATTGCACGTCTCATGCTTTGGCATGACATATATCATAACATACAAAACATACACCCTTAGCATGTCATTACAATTAGATGATTATGGACATATCTAAAACTAATTTTCTTGGGCCATTAAGGAAATTAGATGGTCGAAAATCCTAAGTAGCAGCTTCTTAGATCTTCATAAGGCCCAATAACAGCTCCTTGACTCGGATTCTTCAAGACTTCATATAATTTCTTCAATTCTTCTTTTCTTCTTGGGTTACAAAATAATATCCTATTTACATATTCTAATTATCTAACTATTACATAATTAAATAAAATAAATAAAAAATTTTACAATCCGGAACAAAAGAAAATCAGAATATGCAGGCCCTATCCAAAATTACGTAAAACCATTCAACCAAATATAATAAGCTAATCACATAGGTCTTTTTCTAATGTCCATAATCACCCATCATACATAATAATCACATTAAATGTATTTAAATATTATCTAATAATAATACATATTAATTATTAGTCTTATGTGCTGAAATAAAATTTTATATTTGATATTTCAAAATTAACTTATGAATAAAAAAATTTTATTTATATATCAAATCTCATTAAAACTAGTTTTAAAAATTATAAAATTATTTCATAAATCAATTTTACTAATTCTAATCATATTAGAATTAATAAACAATTCGATTTATTCCTTAATCTAATTAGAAATAAATTCACAAAATAATTTTATTACAAATTAAACTCTTTTAATTTTATTTTCCAATAAAATTAGAAAAATATTCTGAATTCAATTTAAGTTTCTGACAATTAATTTTAATGGTCCTCAAAATTGAATAAATTTGAAAATAATCAAAATGCCCAATTAAAACTAATTTCTGGACTTAATTGAAAACAAATAAAACACGTTTGGACCAAAATGAAAAAATGGAAAACATGTAGGGACCAAGATGCAACTTTTGCATCATCTTCTTCAAACAGCAGAAACCGTTTCCTTTGACAGGAAACCTAGCGCCGCCTTCGACATATCCAGTCACCGACGGCACTTGCTCAGCCAGAGGATGGTCCAGTGGTGGTCGCACCACCAAGGACAGTCCATCTCCTGCCTTGAGCAGTTCTGTCTCGCCGAAAAAACACGTTTTCAAAGTTTTTTTTTTTCTTACGATCTGAAAACCAAAAACACAACAACGTTGCAGCATCATCAAGCCATCGCCGGAGCTCTAGTAGGGAGGCTTCTCGCATCCAGGCGATCCAGAGACAGTGCTGCCGCTTGCGACTCACATTGGTGGTCAATCGGTGGATTGCTCCACCATTGTGTTCTTCGTCCAATGTTTCAAAATAATAATTTTTTTATTAATTTCATTAAATCAAATTTAAATGAAAAGCAGATCTGAAAAATTTTACAGAACTGCTGTGTGTGCCTCTCTGGGTCTCAGAGAGTGCGTTCGCATTCCGCAGGTATACGGATCATATGAGTAATAAAAAAGATTATCATCGAGATTAGAGAATAGGCGATTAATTTGTTATATTTGACAATTATTAGGAAGACCGAAAATTAATGGAGTTGGATTAAACTAAGATGTAATTAAATTAAATAAATTCTAATTAAAATAAGCAAGTGGAAATAATAAAAAATAAATTCAGTAAATAATTATAGAGTTTGTGTAGTCATGGGGTCTTTATTAATTATTGAGTGCAAACTCTGAATAATTAATTTATGAGAGTTCAAAATCATCTTTCAAGCTCAATTGGACCGTTACAACTATATGACATCTATTTTCGTAGCGTAATAATTAATTTATGAGAGTTTAAAATCATCTTTCAAGCTCAATTGGACCGTTACAACCATATGATATCTATTTTCATAGCGTAACATGGTTAAAACGTTATGACAATTCCTGAAGGAGAACTAATATTAAAGTATCCAAAATCCTCTTTCGAGCTCAAATGAACTATTAAAATTATGCATTTCTACTCTTGTAGCCTAACACAATATTAATTTATTAAGGTGGTGTTAATTCTTTTATCCTCAGAGAACCTAGCTTATTTCTAGGTCTAGAAAGAAATTCTAGGTTTAATATGCAAAATTCGACCTAATTTGTCAACTTTTCAGTCTATTCAAATAGATCTAACGTCATGCAAATATGGGATCCTAACATATTTACAGACATTAAATTCAACATATTAAATCAAAAATTAAACATACAACATAAATTATATTATTCAAAATTGCATTTTAAATTAATAGATAAATCTCATAACTAGATCTAAATATTTAGCCTAGCATTATTACAAATAAATCAGCACAGATAAAATTTACAAAGGGAATAAAAGCTATAGATTATAAACTCGGGGTCTTTAATTGGTAGACACAGAGCTCCACGTCCAAGCTTTGGCTAGTGGCTCCTTCCCACCATTTGTATTTGCAATAACACTACCTAAACCTATTGACTTTCTCTCTTATTTTCTTTGTTGAAGTGTGATTGGTCACTTATCCCTCTCTTTCTTCCTTGAGGCAACAAGTGCCAAAGAAGAGTTCAAAATGTCCAACCTTTTCCTCTCTTTCCTTGTTGTTTAAATAGACTTCTTTGCTTGTTTCTCATTGGTCCACATCATCCATGCCACTTGCTCAACTTGACTCTGCAAAGACTACTTCCACCGCCCATGTGAAGAAAAGAAATAATTAAATGAAATTGAACCAGGTACATTGCTTCTTCAAAACGTTGCAGTTTTGGTTCAAACGACCTGGCAAGAAATCATTTTGAAGCTTCCTTTATTTGATCCAGGTTCTTTTATGTAGCTGTCTTCTTTTCTTTGGCTGATAGGTAAAGATCTTGATTGGCTTTTGTTTCTCCACGTCTCCCATGTCAACTTGCACAATTTGACCTGCCAAGCTACTCTCCACCATGCAAAAAATAATTATAAAATATTGAGGGAGGCTGCTCATAAGGCTGAATTCAATGCTTCTGTCAAAGCTATAACGTTTCGATCCAAACGATCTGGTAGGAGGTTGTTTTGCAGTTCGCTTCATGCTTGGTTCTCAACTTTTCACCATTCTTTCTTTTTGAATATTTGACCCTTGGACGAGGGCTTCTTAGGCTTTTCAGGAACATGGCTTGGGCTTGAATATTTACAAGGCTTTAATAGCCTTGTTTGTCTTTGTTTGATGTCAAATGGTTATATATGGTCCATTTTTGCTAAAAATAGCAAATATTAGTGTAGTCTATATGATTATTCAATAAAGAGAGAAAATCATCTAAAATGGACTTTTATCCCTATTTTAATAGTCAAAATGAAGCTAAATTTAATTAAAATAAATAGTAAAATACATGCATATTTTGTTGTTATCAAGAACTCAAATTTGATTTTCTTCAAATATCAGTTTTCAACACATGAATCAATTCAAAATTAATCCCAACAATCAATATGTTATTTTACACTTTAAGCGTTTAAGCGATGGCTTTGATATGATTATTGGATTTCAATATCAAATATTAGTAGCGGAATAATATAATTAAATTAATTAATTATACCAACAGGAATCCGTTTAAATGAATAAAGCAATAAAAATTGTTTAGAAGAATACCTCTTTTGCAGACTCTTTGAAACTTTGATCTACGCAGTTAAGTTGTCGCAAACCACAAGCCGTCCAAACGTGCTGCCTCTAGTAGTATCCATATGAATAGACAATCGAAAAACTCTAAAACTACTTTTAGAGGCTTGAGAGATTAGAGCGTATAATGGAGCTAGCTATCATAGGTTCTTTGTTTTGTTTTGTTTTGTAGCTATGACCAACAACTCTCATTCATATCAATCTATACTGTTTCTTAAACTTTACATTGAAAAACTCTAGGTCATAAATAAATTAATTATAATTATTTATTTAAATCTTTTTAAATAAATAAATTAGAACTAAATATATATGTGCCTATTTATTTATGTATTTAAAAAGGTTTAAATAAATAATCATAATTAATATATGTATTATGATTATTTATTTAAACCTTTTTAAATAAATAAGTTAGAACTAAATATATATGTACCTATTTATTTAAATAATTTAAATAAATGATCATAATACATATATTAATAGGATTTTCAATTTAATCAATTATATTTATTTATTGAACTATTTAAATAAATAAATCATAATTAAAATATTAAGTTTATTTAATCTAAAATTTATTTTTATAAATTATAGACATAAATAAATTAAATCAACATTTAATAATCTAGGTAAAATTGTAATCAAATATAAATTACAATTTTATCCTTAACTCCACAAAATTTATTTGTAATCAAGTCATATGTGATTCGATTTCTCGTTTTCACTTTCTTATATCCATTCTTATGTGTGTGACCTTTTAGGTTTCAAATATATTAGCAACAAATATTAATTAATTAATATTTGAAGGTCAAGTACATTGTGTAGTAACATGTTAAGACTATCCAAATATCTGGAAAGTCAAAGTGGTTTGACTTAACCTTTCAGTGCATGATTTATCAGTATAATTAATATATCTTCATCATTAATATTCTAATTTAGTAATTAGGCATGAAGTGTGTCTTTTTTACTAAATCATGTTAGTTCTCTTAACCTTAGCCATTGATCAGTTAAATAAAATTTCAAATCTCATTTGCTAATTTCATTCTACCTTAGGCAATGATTTATTGATCAATACTAGTAGAGAACAATTAAAACATTTTTCCTAATTTACCTAGCGTGATGAGTCCTCTCTTAATTACCCAAGTATCTGCATACAGTTTCTACTATATCCAATTAATCGTTGCTTATTATTCATATAATGAATAATATAAACAAAGAATCAAAACATAATCATTCCTATATAAGATAGCTTAGTAATCTCAAGTCAAAGGATCACTTACACAACCATCACTTGAATATTCCATAGACATAAGTAACTCTCCATATGGAATTCTCATGTCGGTCAATTCTATGGACTTGTTTAAATAACAAGCACCTACATATTAGTTCTAGATATCACATATCTCAACTTATGAGAATAGCTGCTTCCCTAAGAAAAGAACATAATATGCACCAGTCTCAACAACTCTAGTCATTGTCCAATAATGAGAAGAACATCGACTAGGAATATTTAGAGACATTGCTTTAATGCAAATATAAAACTCATAATTATAATCACATTATAATTTATTTTGCAAAGTAGTATTGTCTCATGGATTTTACCTTTTACCAAGATTCAATCAATGAAAGATAAAAGATAAATAAATACCTTTTATTAATAATCAAATATTTATTACATGAAATATTATATCCAAAATATAACTAATCAAATTGGCTATAAGACATATAACTAACAAAATGGTATTCAACAACAAATGACATGTCCTAACACTCCCCAATAAAATGGGGTTGCAAAGAGAAAATTGGCTCATCTTACTTCAGCGTGCCTTTCATGGTTACATGACAAAAGTCTAACTCGAGAACTTTGGGCAGAAGCAATTCAATCTGCTTGTCATGTGATAAACCATCTACCTCCATGGCCAGGTAAAGAGAAAGCTCCATTTCAATTATTGTATGGTTTGAAGCCAAATGTTAGTCATTTTCTGGTGTTTGGTTCTATTTGTTATGTTCATATTCCAAGAAAAATTGAACTAAACTTGACCTGAAAGCAAAGAAATGCATATTTGTTGGCTATGATTCCTACAGGAAAGGATGGAAGTGTATGGACCCAGAGACAAAGAAGTTTATCACATTTAGAGATGTTGTATTTGATGAGGTTTTAACTTGGCATTCAACTCAAGAACTCGGAATTAGAAATGTTAGTCTTGGTGATAATTAAGAAAATTTGGAGTTATTCCTTGAGAAAAATGCAAAGTGTGATAATCACTAAAATGCCTTGTTTTGAACGACCTTTATTAATAAATTAGTTCCATTATTAGTAGATTTCTTTATTTTTTATCTTTGCCATGAGCTGAACTAATTCCTACTATTTTAAGTAAAGAAATCAAAGAAAATAAACTTTGTTTGATAATTCCACATCATTTTAATTTATATTCCTAAAGTGGCCTTAAAAATAATCATTCAATATGTCACTTAAAAATTTATACTCATGAAATGACCTTAAGAATGATAATTCAATATATGACTTGAAACTCTTGAAATGATCATTCAGAATGTCATTTGGAACAATTAAATCAGCTTTTTAGTTGACAATGCCATTGCAAAGCTGCACTTTGCATTTCATTGCAGCACCTTTAACCCACTTGGTTAGTTACACATCTTATTCTTTAGCAGTGAAAAGAGTTGTAACAAAAAGTGGACATTTGAAAAGAAAGCAAACAAATAAAAGAAGGAAAACTTTTTGCTTGAAAGGAACCAATGAGGCACCCTTGCTGATTGACTCTCTCCCAACAAATCAATAATTGATTAGTTGGCTCTCTCTCTCTCAACATTATTTAACAAGTGATTTTTGGGCACTTGCAACACTCTTGGCAATAAAAAAATTTAACAAGTTAATGGGTTGCTCTCTCTCTCACTCTCGGTTTTCTCTCAATAAACTATCAACAACAATTTTTCTTTTATCCCCAACACACATCTGCATACACTTGAGAATACCATGAAGGAACAAGCAATCAAGACGAAGCAGCCAACGTTTGTCAAGAAACAGGGATGAGCCTGCAAAGCCAATAAAGAGAAGGGATATAAAAAGTTGAATATCGAGACTTGGATATAAAGCTCAACTGCAAAATAATAAACAAACCCAAGTTTAATTATTATTCAATGCTTTTGTTTCTCTATTTTTATTGGAATATTATTATGGATGTTGTATTAATTTTTATGCCAGGCTAAAATCTAAATCTAGTTATGAAAACTATTTATTAGATTAATATGTCCAAGAATGGTTTGATTTATTTTTATTTATGCCTAAGGGTTCTAGATTTAATATGTTTAATCTTAATGCTTGTGGATATGTTGGGCCTCATATTTGCATGATTTTTAGACCAACTTATATGATTGAAAAATTGATTTGTTAATCGGACCACTCATATTAAACTTAGAAAAACAAACCTAAGGATAGGCTGGATTTCTTCAAGGACCAATGGATTAACACCAACTTATTGGGTTTCAATCAACGTAGTACCACGAAAGTAGGTACCATTTTGATTCTAAAACGTCCATTTAGCCTTGAAGAGGAACTTGGATATTTTAGGTTAGTCCTCCTTCAGGAACAAGTTTAAACTATTAAATCAACCATTCACAGTACTCATTAAACTAATAAATATCCGATAGCTAGATTATCTTAATAATTATTTAAATCTTAGAAAATTATTAGCACAAATACCTTGTTTTAATTTGTATTTGTTTAAAATTTATTGTAGTTTATTTATTGCCCGCTAAAATATTAATTTACAATCGTCCTAATAATTGTTAAATATAAAAATTAGTAATCTATTCCTCAATCCCTATGGATTCGACAACCTTTTTCTCTATATTACTTATACGGCCCGTGCACTTGCGGAATACGCATTCATTGCCCATCAAGTTTTTAGCGTCGTTGCCGGGGATTAGTTCATTGAATAGATATCAATTTAATTGAGACAATTAATTAGAAAATTTTCTTTTATTATTTTCAAAAAAAAATATACAGAACTAATAAAAAAACATTTCGTACCAATAGTAATAGTGTAAGTATAATATTTAATATTTGTTTTTCTTTTTTTTTTCTTACCTGTTTTGGTTAGTCAGTTCCTTTTCTTTTCCTTTTTTGAATTCTATATTAATTTTCATTTGTAATTTCTTTTAAGTTCATTGGTTTTATTAATTTCTAAAAAAAAAGATAAATATATATATAATATAAAAAAATCTTTATTTTGAATATTTCAAATTTTCTTCCTTTTATTGTTTTAGCAAGCTAACCTTTTATGCTAAGATCTAGAAGTACATAATTAATACCTCTCGATCTAGAGATTGAAAGGACAGCTCTCTCTTTGAGGAGGGAAAACTCGAGATATCAAAGGCGAAGATGAAGTTCGATAACTAGGAGACGGGGAAGTGCAAAACCATTGTTAGAAAGCAACGAAGCAGCAGACCCACCAGAAATTTCCGTTTAGGGTCGAACTGAAGACGAAATTCCGAACAGAGATTGACAGTTGGACGTGATGGCCGAAGAAAGAACCTTATGGGAATTAAATATCTCAAATCCGGATGGAGCACAAGCAGCTGTAGTAAGACCACCTGTACCCACAAATAATTTTGAAATTAAGCCATCCTTGATTTCTATGGTACAACAGTCGCAATTTGTCGGGCTACTAGATGAAGATCCCAATGTTCACATTGCAACATTTTTGGAGATTTGTGACACTTTGAAAATAAATGGTGCATTGGATGAGGCGATTCGACTGAGGTTATTTCCATTTTCACTACGAGATAGAGCAAAACTTTGGTTACATTCTATGTCTCTAGGATCATTCATCACCTGGGATGAATAGAGTCGAGCCTTTTTGCAAAAATATTTTCCACCTAGCAAGACTACAAGGCTAAGGAAGGAAATATCTAATTTTCAAATGAAGGAAGATGAAACTTTGTATGAAGCTTGGGAAAGATTCAAAGATCTTCAATGAAAATGCCCGCACTATGGATTTAATTAGTCATCTTTGGTTCAACAGTTTTATGATGGAGCCACACTAACCACATGAAGTGCCTTGGATGCCGCAGCAGTTGGATCATTTTTGAAAAAGCAAATTTCAAAAGCATACAGCTTGTTGGAAGAAATGGCAACTAGCAGCTATAGATGGAATAGAGAAAGAAGTGCACCGTGGAAGGTAGCAAGAGTCTTGGAAGTGGATGGATTGATACTATTATCAGCTAAATTAGATGCATTGGCCAATAAGTTTGACAAGCTCAGTGTAAATGCAGTATCAATGCCACAGACAAGATGCCAAGTCTGTGGAAATTTTGATCATGCAAATGGAGAATGCCAATTTGGAATAACTGAAAGTACGATGGAGCAAGCCAACTATATTTACAATAATTTCCAATCAATGCCATTTTTAAACACTTTTACACGAGTGGAAAAATCACCCAAACTTTTCTTGGTCCAACCAGCAAAACCCAACTTTAGACAAAATCCAGCTCCTAACCAAAGACCACCACCACCTAGATTTCAGAAACCAAATCCATCATAATTCCAACAACCTTACCAAAATTCAGAGTTGAACCTTGAATTCTTACTACAAAGTTTTATGCAAACCCAAAAAGCAATAAATAATAGTCAAAGTCAAAACATCAAACTGATATCCGACAAGGTGGACGAGCTACTTGCTCATCAGAAGGTTACAGATAATCTAGTTGCATGCTAGCTAGCTCCTCTAATTCTAGAGCTTATGGAAAACTTCCCATTCAACCAATTCCTAATCTAAAAGAGCAAATCAATGCAATAACTCTAAGGAGCAGTAGAATTTTGGAAAACTAACCAAAAATATTCTTAATAATTTATTATGTTGGCAATACTTAATTAAAAAGAAGAATATTTTTATTAATTAAATAAACATAAAAATTTTGTCTGTCCACAAAAAAAAATCATTATTACATTAGATATCCAATAAATTTTTGTAAAACAAAAAAAAAAGGATATAACCATTATTAACTCAATTTGTAATGTTAATATTTTAAGTAAATTAGGAAAACAAGAATTACCTAGAAGGGGTATATTCACCTCATTCAAAAGGATCAAAGTTAAATATTTTAATTAAAAAAATAAAGAATTTAAACCTAATAGGATTATATGACTCAATATTAGGAAAATCAAAAACAAAATTACTGTAAACTTTCTTTTTCAATATAATTCATTAATAATAATAATAATAATATAAACACTGATACAAACTAGACATAAAACTCCATTAGTAGTATCTAAAAGAATTCGCTGATCTTTTAACAAACTAAAAGTATTCATATTCTTTTGAAAAGTAAAACTAAAATAAAAGGAAATACAATATTAGACCTTTTCATTAAAAAAATATATAATATTGGATCTTTCCATTTAGAGTTGATTTTAACAAAATATATAAATTATAATAGCAATTAGTATATTAATTGATTTAGATGACAAAATAATAACTCTTTTAGATCTTCTATAACTATATTGTTTTTTCATTTACAATATATAACAACTACAGATGAGTTCACGCTACTATGCACCAATAACGTCCACTAGCAAATTAAGATCTAAAATATCCAATCAAATAAAGTCAAATATCATATTATTTTAATCAGCAATAAACACTCACATAGAAGGGACCAGTTCACAAATAAGGAACAAAAAAGTCTAAATATGAAGATAAAATAACAATTATAAAACAAAAAAAAAGACAAATATATTGTAGGAAAACAGATCTGAATTTATTAGACTGAATAAAAGATTAGTCACAAAACGAGGTGAATCCAAAAGAAAACTAAAAGATTGGGACTACTGCTGATAAAAAGCGACAGCCCTAAAACAAAACTAGGATTAAAAGGCTAAAAAGAAGTACTATTTTTTTTTAAATTATTGTAAACTTTATTATTCTCTTAGCCACTAAATTGAATAATTATTAATTATCAAATTTTAAGTAGTTGTTGTTTACAACATAAAATTGCAATTTAATAACTGATAAAGGACCAATACTTAAATTTAATTAAATTACAATTTTTTTAGTTAAATCAAACATGATTTAGCACTTTTAAATATATAGTCTTTTTTATAATGTGTCTTGCACGTTGACTATACTCGTTAATATTAAAGTATAAGTTTTTATTTAGATTAAAATAAATATAATTACTTAATTTATATTAGATTTTGTCGTACAAGCTACTTGTAATGCTACTTTTTATGTATTTAATTATTTTTTTATAATGAAGTGGTCTCAAAATAAAATTTGACCCAATCCTTAAACTTAATTTTTTAGTCCCTAATTTATAAATCCAGATCCTTAAAATCTTAATAAGTGCTCAAAAAGAAAATTAAGTCATCACTCAATTTTTAACCTCCTGTCCTCAACTCCAAATAAATATCTATATACAATTATGACAAAAAGTAACAATAAATTATTTTTTACTATTTGACAAAAAAAAGAAATGAGTATATGATCTGAATAAATAATGAAAATTACTTTGACAATAATGACAGTATTACTTACTCAGTGTATTAGAAAACTATACACATACATACAAATTCTTAAAACCCCAAAATGTGATAAAAAAAAAGAAATTCTCATTTTTTTTTCAGTTTTATAAATTTGATTTTCTTTCAAGTCAAACAGATTTAGAATACAATAGAAAATATATTAAGAAAATTAAAATTTTAATCATCAAGAGGTCATCTATTTATTAAAGACGAAATATAGATCTCTTACCAAATTAAAGTGATGGCAATTACAAATTAATTCAGTAACAAAAAAGAAAATAAAATTAAAAAATAAAAATTATTATTAAGAATAAAACTCATTTCGGAACTAAACATATAACAAGAAACAAATTATATTAAAAATTACTAATTTGGATTTCAAAAATCAATCCTTTCTTTAATTAAAAAATGTTGTAATTTAATGAAATTTGATGTTGACAAATAAAAAAAAGAAAAATTATAACTAAGTCAATAAATGAAAATTACAAAAGAAATAATTCTAGAATCTAATTTTTTTTCTCTATTTTTCTAAGTTGCAAATTTAAAATAAATACATAAGTCAATTAATTAATCAAAAAGATTACATAAAAGAAACGTTCTATCCTCGTCAAATAAATCCTCAATTTTTCCTACAACCATAAAAAAAGAGTATATTTTTTATTATCTATATGTATTTATTTAAAAAATAATTTTTAAAAATTATATCAAATCAAATAATATAATGTAATTTTTCTTTCCTAACCAGTATCTTGAGCCCGCTCGCATCGGATCGGCCCGAGAAGGAATAAAATGCTATCAGTAAGTATTTACTTTGTCTATGAAAATCGAACCCTCAACCTCACTTAAGAGAGAAGAATGTCGAGCCATTCATCCAAGCATTCATTCATATAAAATATAATTTTTGAATTGCATATGACTATAGTTATTTTAAGATATTCGAAATTTCAATAAGGGCAATACTGAAAATTTCATTATTCCCCATATTTCCATGTTATATACAGTATAGAGAAGTAATTACTAGTTTTTTTTATTACATGTGGGTATATATTAAGTTCAATATTAATTTAATATTTGTATGTGTTGCACACCAATTTTTCAAACCTAATTGAACCCTAATGTTTTTCTTGTTATCAATAAGTGCCAAAAAAAAATTAGGAATTACCAGTAGCAAGCTTCAAAGAAGAACAAGTATAATAAATCAAACTTTATTTTTTTAGATTTTTCTATTTTTAATTCACTACAAGAAAATGATTTTTTATTAATAAAAAATACCGATCAAAATACCAATAAAATTTAAATTAATGAAAATTAAAATTATTTGCAAGATTACGATAAAATTTTGAAAATTATTTTGAAGCTAAATAGCGACAAAATAATTTTTGTCACAAATTTGATGCTATTGTCTAGGCAAAAATTGTCACTGTTATTTACCGACATTTTTGTGACAAAAACACCGACAAAATATATTTCACGAGATACCAACAAAAGCTCTCAAAATTGCTTCAAAATGTTTTGTTGGTAATATTTGGGTGAAAATAATTTTAGGATTGATATTGCACCAATTTCTTATTCTCCTTCGCTTCTCTCTTTTGTGTTGTCCCTAATTTTCCCAAACCATAACCCATAGCCATCAATTGGATGAAAGTTTTGCTCACTGTCACCACTGATCGGACCTCAACTGTTGGCGCTTTCACTGTCATCGCCAATTGAGCCTCAATTGCTGTCATTAAGACACTGATGGCTTAAGCTTGGGATCATTTTTATTCTCTCATCAATTTTACAAGTAAGGTTCTGCTTCTTAAAAATTGTGGATAAAGATTTTGCTTCTTTGAATGTGTGGTGTGAGGTTTGAAATGATTATTAGAGAGTTGTTTTGCGTTTGGCATTAATTTGACAGAACATCATAAAATGTATAAATATCTTTGTTGAACTGCTATTTTTTTTTGTTAATGGCTTCTACCATTAGATAAATATTTGTGCTTTTAATAGGATTCTTATTATCCTCTTTTTCAACATTTTAATATTAGAGCAGAACATTTTTTGCTTCTTGATCTTTCAAACTATTATTTACTATTTACTGTTTAATATTAGACAGCTGTCAAATCTGCTATTGAAGAATTCTCCATAAAGGTTGCAAAAATAGTATTTTAAACAAGTAATTATATGAACAAGTCAAGCATATGAATCATAGGATTGAAAATCATGCTCAGATTGGTAATGACTTTTTTTTTATTAGTAACAGATATCATGCCTTATGGCATTATTAGAACCGGGGTAGGGCCTAATACAGACAAATCTTTTTACATATTTATAAGATGACGGAAAGGGCCTAATAGGACAAACGTCTTTACTTGAACATATCTTGAACTAGATAGACTTCAATTTATTGGATTGATATCATAACAGTCGTCCTCATGGAGTGGTGAGTTACTTGATGTAGCTTCGTCTTCATCTTCTCCATATACTTGACCATTTATTTCCTATAGGGTCTTCTTCAATTCTTCAATTGAACTAGTAGCAGCGAGGGCGGCTTGCCACTTGCTTTTATCTGTTAAAAAATCTAGATTCTTTGGAATTTTCGCTAAAGGTAGATGTCATTTTAAACTGAAATATCTCTGCATGGCTTGAATACAAGCTTGAGTTTGGTTATAAGCCTTCCACCATTTATTGCTAAAGACTCTGACCAGCATAGGAGGAAAGGGTAGTGGTTGAACTTGTTTAATTTGATAATTTCAGGATAAGATCCATGGGATTCCAAATGTAGCCGAAAATGATAGTAGTTTATCATGTCCAAAATTGGTTAATTGCTTATCATAAAGCTCAAAGCCTTGAAGTATTTATGTGGGAAATGTTTTAATTGAACATCCAAAATACTTGAACCATTCTTGAAACAAAAAAAGAAATTCTGTAATTGAACCTCGTGGAATCATTATAAACCACAAATGATTATGGTTTTGTAAGTAAAATACATTATACCAAACTTTTTTGTAATCTTCATAATTGAAAGAACTTGCTATAAAGTTTTGGCTAAATTTCCTTTCAGTATAAGGATTCTGATTCCAATCTGAAAGAGAAAAAACCTTTTTTATTTGAACTTTTGAATATAAAATCTTTTTAACATCTGCTGGATCATGAATATGTTCCAGAATTATGGAATCAGTATCAATTAGTATAAACTCATAAAACTTTCTATTTTTTGAAACTGATTCAGGAATAAAATGAAAATTAGGAGGAAATACCTTTTGAGAAACTTCTAGAAAATTTGAACATTTAGTATATTCCTTCTCAATATAGGTAATTGGTAAGTCTACATCCTTATTAATATAAGGATAATTAATTATAGATGATGAAGATGATGCACCAGTAAGGGCGCCATGGTAATTTATTGGTCTATTTGTAACAGAAGTGGTTGAAGCAAAGGCTGGGATTGGTAACTGAGTAGTTGAAGTATCACGTAATGTAGAGGAAGTATTCACACTTTTTTTAGCATAACTTTCTCAAGTAATTTGGTTCTTAATGGGAGTACCCATTAAGTTTTGCTGGACAAAATCTTCAGATAAAGGGAAAATTTTATTGGTTTCTATCTTTGCCCTGCAAGAATTTGCGGGTAAGAAAATCAGGCAAAGAGTTAGAAGTACCTTTCATGGCTTCGACTTTGAAATCAAAACAGGATAAAATAGCTAGTTATCAAGCAAAAATTTATTTTGAAATAATATTTTTAACATCCTTTTCTAAAACGTTTTTGGCTGTTGAGCAGTCAATTCGTAAAAGGAACCTTTTATTAATTAAATCATCTTCAAATTCTGTCATGCACAAAACTATCGAAAGCAATTCCTTTTTCATAGTTGAATAATTTTTTGTGTATCATTCCATGCTCCAGAATTGTACCTAACTAGAGATTCAAAAGATTGATCTGGTAATTCTTGTTTGAGAATACCTCCATAGCCTATATCTGACGCATCAGTTTCTACTATAAGAGTCCATGCATTTGAAAATATTCAATTATTTTCTCCACAAGCTATTTTAAAGCATAAAGAAAAATATAAATTCTTACATATAGGCACGGTTCAAGTTGCAATTAAACCCTTATTTCGAGTTGGTTTAGATATTCCTGTTTTTACTTGTTTACGAGATGCAAGACATTTAAATTTTTCAAACTCTCTTTTAGCTATGATCGAATCTAATTTAGCTATTGGTCCGATCTATTTTAATTATTATCCAAACTTCTCTTTGTCTCTTTATGATCCAAATATTCTAGATGCTTTGACTTTAACTATTAAATAAAAAAATATGAATTTTTCGGACAATACTAGATCTATAGTAGTTATATATAGAATTTACTACAAAGTTATGACAACTACCTTAGATCCTAGATCTAGACTCACTTTGACTAGGAATGAAACAATTATCTTTGAAGCTAACACTCAAGACACAAAAGTATATACCCCTAAAAGATTAAAGTGACACGAATTGACTCAAGAAAATTCACAGAACCTTCAAGAAATTAATCAACCAGTATCTGTTGAGAATGTTTCCACTTTCGCTAGCATTACAGAAGATACCGATGGAAGTATTCATATTCAATTCCTTCCTTTAGAAAATCCCATTAGGCAATTATTTAATTATGATAACACTAGGTTATCTACATCTATCCGAACACAAAATATTCAATTACAGAGTGTAGATTTCAATAGGTCTATACCTAGACCCATGTATCAAGAAGTAGAATAAACAATTAACTCTTTACCCTCTTCTCCTGCCAGATCTTTGTCTCCTACAAGATCTGCAATGGAACATACATCTCAATTAAATGTTATTAGTGAAAGTGAATTTTCAATTAATAAAGACTTTCTTAGGAGAGAAATGACTAGTAATTATAATTTAGATAAGTATCGTTGGTTCTTTGAAAATTATTTGAAAGAAAAGAGAGATCAGATTAGAAAGACATATTATGGTTTCATGAATCAGTACAAAATTAATATTCCTTTCTTCAAATGATTTTCTATTTATTCTATTGAGAATAATATAGAATATCCCTTTCAGGAAGTACTAGTTAATTAAAAGGTAACTAAAGAATGGATAACTACATCTAATGATATTGTTACATCCGTTCATCCTCCTTTAGAAGAGATTAAATTTAGCCATCAACATCAAATAGTTATAGGTTCTCCTTTTAAGATGATAAATACAGTAGACAACGATAAGAGAAAGCCTACATTAAAAGACATAAAAAATGTTCAATTTCAAAACAACTACACGAACCAAATACTTAATATGATAGCGTCACAATTAGATAGATTAGAAATTCAAACCCCAGTATCTTATACTTCTCCTATACAAAGACCTTTGCCGATTACTAAACTAGAATTACCAATATTCAAACCCCATGAGATACCTGCAGAGCAAGCGGTTAAGTTAGATTAAACAGAAGACATGTTAGAAAAAATACAAAAAAGGTTAAATAATTTAAATATTTCCTCTTCTTCTAGTATTAAGGTATTGAGTACAGAAAAATAGTTTGAAAAAGAAGAAAAATCAAATACTTATATTAGTCAATTAAAAGAAAAATTTAATGAAAATTTTATCATACAAAAAATTCATAACGCACCGTTACCGAAAACTAGAAATTTTTATCCTAGACCTACACCCCTAGATATACAATATGAAGATAGATCTGCCATGACCCAAGCTAGATACGATGGAGAATCAATTAATGAATGGAATATAGATGGATTATCAGAGTACCAAATAATAAATATACTACAAGAGATGATTATAGCTTCATTAGCCCATAATCTAAAGGTAACACTGACCCAGCTGTAGCTCATATATTAATCTCAGGATTTACTGATCAATTAAAAGGATGGTGGGATAATTATCTTTCACTTGAAGAAAGACAAAAGATATTAAACGCTACCAAAACTATAGTTAAACAAGAAGGTCAACAATAAATACATACAACTATTCAAGATGCAGTGAATATTTTGATATTTGCAATTACTAAAACCTTTATAGGTGAACCAGGAGAATATCAAACTAGAGCATCTGAGATATTAACCAAATTAACTTGTCCAAAGTTACAAGATTTTAGATGGTATAAAGATGTGTTTCTTACAAAAGTGTTTACTAGGCAAGATTGTAGTCATGCCTTTTGGAAAGAAAGATTCATTGGTGGATTACCTAAGTTATTTGCTGAAAAGGTACGTTCTCAAATATGAGGGATTTATGGTGGATTCATATTTTATGATACCCTCACATATGGTGAAATTATTAATCATGTTAATAATGAAGGCTTAGCTTTATGCACCAATCTTAAATTAAAAGCAAAGATGAAGAGCGAGTTCCATCAAAGTAGAAAAGAATTAGGAAGTTTCTGTAGTCAGTATGGATATGAAAGATTAAGTCCTCCTTCAGCTAGACTGTCACGACCCAAAACCGTGGGCCGGACCGGCACTAGGACCTAGGTAAGCATAAGGCACCCGAGGCCCATAGTAAGCCTAAACTATCACAATTCATTCCTATTATCATTTGACTATCGGAATAATAAGCCCATATTATGACATTTTTTTTTATCAGACAATTAGAGTTAATAATTCTGATCCAGCATTAGTATTAAGTACTATTCGCAGCTCGGGCCCATATCCATATAATAAAAATAATTTCTCATACAAATATTTATTCGTCATAATATGTTCAAACTGTTCCTATCATACAGTCTCCCAAATAGTCATTTACACTCCACGATTTATTTATAATCACATGATAATTCTATTACAACCAATATTTATTTAAGCATCCTA
>CANUEX010070969.1:0-24662 GCA_948099535.1 Jatropha multifida | reverse complement strand
TCAATTACCCAAATTTATTCAATTATAACCCTAAACTCCAAATCCTCAAATCTTCAAAAATTACTGGGTTTTAATGCAATAGAATCAATTTATAGCAAAAAGGGAAGGATTTCGAGCTCACCTTGCTGTCCAAGCTCGCCGGAAACTGCAGAAAACCACCGGAAATTGAAGGAGAGCTGCTTTCAAAGAGACAGCAGCGTCGCGTGAAGAAGAAGAAGAAGAAGAAGAAGGAGGAGGAGGAGGAGGAGCTGACCTTCACCGTCAGTTCATGCTTGGAGGTCGCCTGGAGGGGAGGTGGTGATGGTGGCTGTCTGGTGTGAGGCGAACGGAAGAGAGGGAGAGGGAGTTGTCGGGGAAGAAGGCTGAGCGAGAGAGAGGGAGAGAGAAAAAAAAAAGTTTTTATTTTCTTTTTATTAATTTATTAATTTATTTTATTTTTTATTTTTTATTTTTTATTATTTTATTATTTATTTATTTTAATTAAATAGTTTCGGTTCAATTTGAACCGATTTGGTCTAACCCAATGATTTCGCCTAATTCCATTTGATTTAAGGATTTTTCGACTGAGTTAGACTATTTAAATTCGGTTTTCTATTCGGTTCGCGGCATAAAATATTATTTTTCGCCAATTCTCATTGGTGAAAATTTACAGTTAAATTTTAAATAAAAATTCTTTTAAAAATAAATTAATGGGTTATTTCAATTAATGAACATGTCCTTGGTAATTTTGACACGCTATTTATAGTGTAGCTTTTATATTCGTATTTAAAATTTGAGAGAACGAATTATGAAATATTACTCTCTTCAACGATTGATGAAACGTACATCAAATATATAATTTTGCCAAACAAATCTTAAAACTATTCCTCTTCAGTATATTAAATTGGATAACTTTTTATTTTTTTTTTCAGTTAGATGACATTTTTAAAATATTAATTATTTTATTCTAACGTTATTCTTATCAAGATATTTGCATTAAATTTTATTTCAATTAAATGAGCATTAATTAAAGGGTGATTTAGTTACTTATATTTTCATTTTTTTTAAATTGAATTATTTTCTAAATTCTTGTGAAAAGTCAAAACCGTCAAATTTAATTGAATTGAGAGAGTAAATAATTGGTGGTTTCCCTTTTTTTGCATGAAAGTTTAAATTGGATTTCCTTTTTCAAAAAATTAATGAATTTTAAATTTTAACATTTTTTAACAATTTTTATATTTTAATTTTTAGTTTTATTAATCAATATATTTAACTTATTTTATTATTACAAAATTACTAAATTGTGGCTAGTAAGTATGAACATTAGTTAAATTTCTATCCAAAATTACTAATATTGTGGCTGGTAAGTATGAACAATGCTTTTATTGCTACGTATGCGATCGGATCACTTTGTTTATTTTAAAATTTCAAAATCTATAATATATTTCATCGGTCCTAAAAAATTCGGTTTTGGGTAATTATTTCATCTTAAAATATAAGTGATTTTGCATAATTTAAAGAATAATGAATGATGTTTTTTTCAATATTTTTCTTGTTTAGATCAGATAAAATAAATAATTTTACAAATAATTATTGAGTTTGAGATAAATAATAATTTAGTCAAATTACTATTGAGTTTGTTGTAACGTTAAAGAATTAATTATTTTTTTAATCATTATATAAAACTGACTTATATTTTGAAATAAAGAGAGAGTAAAAGATATGAATATACTGTTCATATGTTGTGCTTGATAATTTAACTCTATAAATTTAATACATATTTACCTAAAAAAAAGAAAAGAAAAAGAGTCTACAAATTACAAAAGGATGGTGCAATTTTTTTTTTACAAAAATCATTTTAATTTAGTATATCCAATATCAAAAAATAAATATTCTATAATTTAAAATTAATTATTCACATAAATAATAAAATAATTAGTAAATTAAAATTTTTTTAATCTATTAAATTAAATCCTAGTGATAGTGATAGTGATAGCAGTTGTTAATAGCGATTAGTTGATTATTTTTGTGTTTGGTAAAAAATTATCATACAACATATTAATTTGAAAAAAATAGTTTTCTTAATAATTACTTTTTTATGAGGTTAATAAAATCTAAAATAATATAAAATAAATCACCTATTAATGATATAAAAAAAGAATCTTAAACATAGTTTACAGAAACAGCAGCTGATTGAAATTTTTAATAGTTATCAATTGCTTATTAGAAAGTTTACTAAACATCTAATTTAGTTGTTGGGTATGAAATAACTATCACCAAAACGCAGTTTAATAGTTTAATGATTGAATGTGTAGTTGTAAGTTAATGGTGTAGAGTAAAAAATTTAAACTTTGAAATTGTAAACCTATGAAAAATTTCAATCTATTAAAAAATCAAAATTTGTTTGAGCAATTGTGTAACGAAAATATTAATAGATGTTTTGTAATTTAACAAAACTCTAAGCACTAAGCCACCGATATTATAAACAAGAAAAATAATATTTTGACATAATAAAAAAAACTAAAAATTGTTGCAAAAGGAGACTTTTCACGTGGAGAAATCGATAGATAGCAAGGTTTCTGTCTTCAATTTCCAATACTCAAACCCTCGATAAATCAATGGACATTTTCAAATTTTCTCACTTCCCTATCAAAAGAACCGTGCTGGCTTTGTCTGCATTAATTTTGTGTCTATAGGGATATTTTGGATCACAGACGACATTCAAAGGAGGCCAACTCCTCTTGGAAGCATCTTATAGAGAGTGAAATGATTGAATTTCAAGTATTGAATTATCTAATTCAACCAAATATTTAACTTTTACATTTATGAATATATTAAAATAATCTATCAATTCAAATATGAAAAATAAAATTCAACTCAATCAAATCAAATATGAATCCAAAAATTATATATTATGGATTCGTCTCGATGCGATTAAACATCCTATTCTGTGGTCAATCCAATAGCTTTCTGATGTGGTAATTCAACATTTGTTGACAGGGACTGTCCATAATCTCAATTCCCATATGCTTCTGGATGCAGATTACCCTCTACGACAACCGTGGAGTCTACATCCATTTTGCTTTCAAATATAGCAACCCCATTCTATTTCAAAGTAGAGATTTTTCAAAGATAATTTATAATTTCCAAGTTGGGATGCTATATAACAAGGAACCAGACAACACTGAGCAGTAAACTTTTTTTTTTTGCTGTTGAAAACGAAGGTTTTTATCACCATTTCACTGGAAAAACAGAAAGATAAAATAGAAACAAATTCTCAAAAGTCTCTTTGTTAATTGGATTGTGTTCAGCAACAGTTTTTTAAGCAACTTTTAGCATTTTAATTATATAATTTTTTTATAGTGTTCAATAACATAGTATTTGAATTAGTATTTAAAAGTTAAAATAACATTTTTTATAAAGTTAAGGGTCTGTTCGGCAATATTAGCGATTCCGATAGATGCTAGCTGTTTTAATAATTGTTAGCTGATAGATATTAGCAGCTAGCTGTTGGCTGTTTAAATAGTAATTGAAAGCAAAAGTGTTTGATAAAAATAACTGTTTAATTGGTAATAAAATTAAGATAAAAAAAGACATTGAAAAGTTCACTATTTCACTATACCTAAATTTTGAGAATTAAAGGGAGCAAAAATTGCAAAGTTCACTATTTTATAAATAAAATGAAAAATTTTTAATATTTTAGGGGATCAACATTTTTAAATTTTAATATTTTGTTGAGTTTAAATATAAATATATAAATAATATTTTTTTTCTTTTACTATCAAATATAAATAATTCAAACATAACTATAGTAAAACACGTAAAATGATAACAGAATGATTTTATATTAATTAAAGACAATGATAAGGTTATAAGAAAAAATTTAGTAAAAAGAGTGAAATGTTAAACGTTAGCTTAGATAACATTTTGGAAACACTCCGTAAACTTCTAAAAGCCATTTTGTATATCAAGTTACCCTAATACAATAATTTTGAAAATTAGTGTTTGATTAATTTAAAACACTAAACGCTACTCTAAAAGCTCTGTCGAACAATATCCATAACGGTTAAATTAATTTTTAAGGATTAAATAACATTTTATAAAAAGTTAATTTATATAATATTAACGTTTAGCATTTTACAAAAAAGTTATTCAAACATTTAACCGTTACATAATACTGAAACAGCTAACAACAACCAAAACAATTAATTTTACCTAATAAATCCCAACTCTAGTATATGGATACTCTTAAAAATATAATTCACATATATTGTGTGCCATAAAAACAGTATATGAGCTCACTCAATGGGCAAAACCAATCAAAATTTTTTTTCAAACAATGTTATTCTAACCTTTTGCTGAAAAAAAAAAGAGAGTAACAACCTTCTTTTATTAGTTTTGAGTATAAATAGTTTTATAAAGTAAATATTTTTACTTTGGTGAGCTTGCAAGGAATAATTTTTAAAAAATTATTATTTTATTGATTTAACCCAGTCATAGAATCGTTACTCGTAATTGTAAGAGGTAAATGGGTAAAGTGCTGGAGTTCACTATTTATTTGCTACATGGATTTCACCAATTAGTGGAAGATTAAGGTGTTCAATTCTACCCTACCATTTATATAAATAGTGGAATATATTGAGAATAATTGCATTTGTGCTTGTTACAGACTTGGATAGATAACGAGTTTTTACAAATTACATTTTCTGTTTCTTGAACCACAGAATTACAGTATTCAGCAAACAATTACATGACAACATGGAATTTAACCAAAAAAAAAAAACAATTCAGACATTTGTACAAGTTGAAGGACTAGTCCTCTTCTACTTTTGATATTAGAATTATTATTTTACTTCACAATTCTGTTTCTCATCTTCTTCTTGTTGCTTTAATGTCTCATAAAGAGGAGCATTTCTTGTCTCAGGTAGCCATAAACTCAGAGTACCACTAAAGATAGAAAGCAATCCAAAGACAAGAAATGAAAGAGATGGATTCCAACGACCAACCACCACCAGCATAGGCGCTATAGAAGCGCCTAGCATCAACGATTGCCTCAACATCGAAACCGCGAAGTTTCTAACATTAGTAGGAAAAAGCTCCACGCAGTAAATATACATAACATCAAATGCTGTTGAAGCTGCCATGAAACCGATGCCTTCAATAGTAAGTTGAGTCCAATTCCCACCGGATTTATCAGCCTTTGCTCTTCGCGAGAAAAATATGCAGAGTATGCATGAAATTCCAGCTATATATGCAGACTGGGAAAACAGCAAACGCCTCTTTGTGAAGCTTAAAAGCACACTTCCTATGAAAACTGCAGGAATCTCCATTAATGCATTGAGAGCAACGGTGAAGTAGAGATTGAAATCGAGGTTTTCGACATTTAGTTGAATACCATAATAAACAAACCCAACTCCAAAGCCAGCTATCATAACCATAATCATCCTTTTAGCAGCCCACTTATTCTTCCATAGGCTTTCATTTGTATCGACTTTTGCTTGGCTTTCACTTGCAACTCTGGCTCCGTTTTCAACTACTTTAGATATTGATGGATTTGCAAGTGTTAAATTTGGAGGCAGGTTCTTGCCATTGAGTTTTGCATATCTTTTTAATATATCAAGAGCTTCTTTACTTCTACCCCTGACGAGAAGCCAGCGAGGCGACTCAGAAATAAAAGGAATAAACAAGACGGAGTAGACAAGAGGAAAAAGAGAAATGATTCTGTATAAATTCCTCCATGAAGTTCTTGTAGGATAGGCTATTAAAGGGAGAGAAAGAAAGCCTGCAGTGAACAAAAAGAAGCCATATTGGCCGACTTGACCACGCCATTTTCGACCGACAGCTTCGGTTGATAGAACAAGACAGCATATGCCTATGCCGGACCGGGCAAAACCGTTTGCAAAACGAAGGAATGAATATATCCAAACGTTTGGTGAAAGAGAAGTGAGGAAAGCAGTTGTAGAGGTTAAAATGCAGGAAAGGAGCACTGCTCTTTTTCTACCCAGGTATTTATCTGCTAGGAACCCGTAAACTGCAGAGCCTGCATAAATCATTTCAATAAGAGTTTTAAACAGGAACAAATATAGCCAACAACCGAGTCAGGAATAAAGGTAAGGAGAACTAAAAAAATTTCCATAGTTAATGGGGAAAAAATTAAAAAAAAATTACTATTTTAAAAGATAAAATAAGAAATTTCAATATTTAATGGGATAATTCTTTAAAAAAATTTTGATTAGAGGGGTGCGGGTCGCCCCTAACCCCCTCCCTCCGTAAGTGAGTGTAGCACTAACCAGCCAAGTTTAGTTTTGTTGAATTTGAGTCCAGCTCAATAAAAGTATAATGGAGCTTGAGCCCCACTTCTAGACTATTTATAGTTAAAAAGCAAAATTTGCCCCATTTGCAAAATAAACTTGCTTATTTAAATAAGTTTGATGAGTCGGAAGGAAGGCTATGTATTTTTGTAGGTTTGTCCGCTAATTTGAATTAGTCTGGCTGGTTGGCTTCGGATATCAAATTGAAAAAATTAAAAAATAAATTTGATCAATAGTTTCGACAAACTTATCAAATAAATTAGAAGTAATTAAAATATCGATCAGTTCAAAAGCACTTTGACTCATTTGCATCCTAAATAAGCATTTGTTACTAAATATTGTAAATTATTAAATATATGTTTCAAGCTATTTAATTTAATTCGAATATCTTTAAGTGATTGATTGAGCTTTAGAGAAACAAAAAAAGATTGAACTTTTAAGTAAGGATAAATAATATTAGTACCTAATAGAGAACCAAGAAAGAAAAGGGAAGCAGGTACACCAGCAAGCAACCTGCGATCACATATAAGACCCCATTCAGCAATAGTAGAGCTTGTATTCCCACCAACCCATTCCCATGTTCCGGGTGCTAATACACAAACCGATCCAGTCCCGTATCCATTTCTGGAGCTACACAAACTGGAAAAGGTTGCCGTGTTATTTGCATGGACAGGTAATTTACATTTCCAAGCTGGTGGTTGTGCGTCACTGAAAATAGTAACCAATGTGTTCTGCGAGTCAAAAATCCAAGCCAAAGAGACCAAAAACACATGCAATAATTGAGAAAAACCTAACGATCCAACATGCTCTTCTATCACTTCATCTACTGTTAGCTCTATCTTATGATTTGTTATTGGGACTATTACTACTCTTTCTGCCATTTCTATGTTACCATAAATAAGTTTTTCTGCCTCTTCTTCTTCTTGTTTTTCCATTTTTAAGGAATCTCTCTTTCTATTTCTCTCTTATGGAGTTCTTTCTATATCTGTTTATATTATATATATATATATATAGTCACAGATGTAGAGATTAAATATTTTTTAATTTTTTTCTTTAAATAACTAAAGTGGATTGCTGAGGCTATGATGTGTTGGTGTAATGCGAGCTTAGTAGACCACTCTTTCCATTTCTTTAAAGAAAATCCAAAGAAATGACTTAAAACATATGATTGATACAATATATAATATTATATAAGAAAGAAGAAGGCGTGTGTGCGTTTTGTGTGTGCAAGCAAGAGGCGACAAAAGGACAGTGTGCCGTGTATTATGTGAGCTTCACAAAAACAAAAACAAAAGAGGGACATGAGATGCGGAGAGAAAGAAAAAGGAAACGCTAAATAAGCCGGAAATTACTTCCCTGGAACTGTAGTTCCTGGGAAGTAGACCTATTTGAACCAAACGAGGTCTAAGTAATAATTGAAAGTCTTGATTTGACGTGCGGTTGATTTTTACCAACCTTGACAAAATGAATGGTTCTGATTTTTTATATTATTATTATTCCGTTGTGCTTGTGGCCCCATTTTTCTCAACAAATGGTACAAGAGTACTTAATTGTTTAACAGACATTTTTATGTAAATTAAGATATATGGTTAAATTCACTTTATCCAATTATCTAATATGAAAGATTGCTAATGAAAGGCCTTCAATATTGTTAAGATCTATTTTAAACTCACTTCATCAGCAAAGATTTATTGATGGTATCAGATATGGGTGACATGATTAGTAATGAAATAACTAAAATATTTTAATACAGGCTTCGTCCACCCAAACATTTGAAGCCTCTCTTTCTTTCTGCACCAAAGTTATTGCTATTCGACGCCACGCCACTGTTCACAAATGTGATCTAACATCCACATATTATGTTACTTGATTCCTATGTAAGCACTGAGCAGGTACAGCCCCATCCTCCAACTTTTTTTGCACTACATATTTGCAATTATATTTTATTACAAAAACAACTTTGCATATCAAGAAACCAATTAGCATCCAATGTTGGAAAAGGAACTTTTATCTCAAGTTCCAGTGCTCCACCTGCCTAACCTGATCAGAGTGAAATTACTTTTTTTTATATATGACTAAGAGGTGTAGTCCCTTTGCACTACAGAAGTAAAATGTGTTTTCCGGGATTTGAATTTGTATTCTCGTTGTTATAAAGATTAAGATCACTTACCACTTCCATCAACGCCTTATTAATAAATTGACTCAATTTTTAATGAATCGAAATTAATATGAGAAATTCAGTGTTTAATTAGATTGTAATAAGAAGAACAAATCAACTCTACTTTTTACCTTTGAAATCAAAACTAATAGAAAATAATTGAAATAGCTAAAACTAATCATAACCGTTTCCAATGAAAAATTAAATAAATAAAAAAGTGCCCAAACTAATCAAACTATACCAAAAATTTGTGGTTCAATTCAATTGAGCCGGTTGTTTATCTCACATCTCACCATCCCAAAATTCAGAGGTGGAAGGAGGAGGTGACCCCAAATTAACTCTGAAAGTTTTCTACTTTTACTTAATCTTTCTTTTTCCATTGTTTAAATTTTTTTATTTTTACCTCAACACTATACTCACTTCATCGTGCAAAATTAAAAAGAAAAAGAAAAAAAAGAAGAAAGAAAACTATGTTTGCTCTGAAATCTACCAAAGAAGTAACATTTAGGATCTCTTCAGTAAAATTAGTGATTTTAATAGTTGTTTGCTGTTTTAATAACATTTTAGCTGTTTTAGTAGTTTTTCATAAAAAGTTAAAAATTAAACATTACATGAACTAACTTTTCATAAAACACTACTTTAATCTCTACAAATTACTTCAAACACTATCTTACCGAACATCACAAAAAAATAGTGCTAATCAAAATGTTAAAAGCTATTTAAAAAATTATTACCGAGCGCAGTTTTAACTTCATGATTAAAATTTTAACGAGGATAATGTAAAACATACACAATACTACCTTTTTTTTTAATTTAGTGAGGAGAATTCAAAACTACGAAGTTTAATAATATTTGTGAGTGCACAAACCTAATAATATTTGAAGTTTACACCAATTCCATTAATTGTATATTTAATATATAGATCATAATAATTATGGAAAATTACAATTATATCTCTTTAAAATATCAAAATTAATAAACATATCATTGTATTTTGAAAAACACATTATATATCCCCAAATTTTACTTCCGTTAGACTATCATATCCTTCTGTCAAATTTTCTCACTTCTCCAGATTTAGTCAATGCAAAAAAAGTTGGTCAAAAGAGAGAGATGAAATTTATATACTTAAATTAATCTGTTGATTACATCTATACTGATTAAGCCTCTATTTTATTGATGAAAGTCAGATAATGGGAAAAGGGAAAATCAGAGCTGATGAGAACAAGAAGAAGAACCAGCAACAGCAGGGAAGAGGACATGGGTGTGCAAAGGAATTGATGAGTTCTTTGTGACCTTGAAAACTAAATTCCTTAAAGAAAGCAAAGCTTATTTCACCGTGAGAAAGGTCTTTGTCTATTTCAAGAGGAAGAGATTGATCATGATTGGAGCAGGAGATGGAGAAATAGGAGCTGAAATAGCCACATTAAAGGAAAATCTGATAGCTCCTACTTTTATAGTATTTTTAGCTTAGTTTTTATTAGAAATTTTTGTATTTTTAATTAATTTTTATTTAGATTTATTATGTTTTTAATTAAGTTTTTTTTATTATTAAAATGCTTGATTTGAAGGGTTTTTAGCTGGAAAGTAGCTAAAATTTATATCAAAGAAGGTTGAAACTAAAATTTAGAGTCCAAAACTCAATATGGCTAAGTTAGTAAAATACACAGACCGTGTCAAACGCCACAATTGTGTTATCAAGAAAGCTGAAAATTTAAGTGGATCAAATTTAACAATTTAGCCCATGTAAATTTCAAGTCTAAGCGTGGTCTGTGCATGATATTCCATGGGAATAATAAAAGGGCCCATCTCAACATTGTTCTAGCCCTATTTGGTGAAAGAAGACTCCTCATTAGGAAGAAATACAACACAAAATCAATTTTCTACTCAAATAATATTTCTTTCTAATTAGACCAGCTAGTTTCCTACTCGTATTTGAAAATACCCTATGAAGTCTACATATAGAGAGATCACTAAAGCAATTAAAATCATCGAACCTTAGATCTTAGATATTTATTTTACTCTTTTTTTAGTTTTTCTTTCTTTTAATTCTTAGAGCATTTAAGCTGTGTCAAGAATCAAGAAAATCGTCCATGCTATTCGTTAACTAGTTTTTATCTCTTAACTCTTAATCTTGTTTTTATTTTTCATTATTCATATTGATTATGGAATTATTTTCAAGTTTAATTGAATTTTATTTAATTACTATGTTGAACTAAATTCTCATATTAGGGATTTGATGTAGCTTAATTTCTATTCCAATTTATGATATTCGATTTGTTTTTCCTTGTTCAAGATATAAATTATTATTGAACTTAATGCTTTCAGGCAGAGTTTCTCCCCTGGATTGATTTATTTCATTAATCATTATTGAAAGAAGGGGTTTGATAAAAAAAATATATAAATTACATGGGAATAATAATTTGATATAGAAGCTATATGGTTTGACTCATGAGGGTTTTCATAAGTTAACGATCTTAGGTTATAAATTCTTAAAGAAACCATAAAACTTAATGATTTAATCTATGTTTGATTGCGCTATCGGGAGATATGTAATCAGATAGGGTTAAAATAGCTAATAATACATCGGAAGAGCTTGTTAGTGAGTTTAGGGTTATTTCCTCTACTTGAACAATTAAAATTGATTACGAAACTAGTAAAATAAATTTTATAGAATTAAGTGAAGTCAAAATCCCTAATAGCTTTTAATCCATGATTTCTTTTCAACAATTACTTACTTGAGTTCTTTTTAATCACTTTTATTTGTTTTTTTTAGAATTATTCTCCTTATTGTCATTTAAATAATAGTACGTTAATATAATTTTGGTGCTTATGATTCAACCCTCTTTCATTGTCAAAAGCAACTCTAGATTGGTCACTATTTTACTTTATGTGGATGATATGATTGTCACTGGAGATGATACTTCAAGCATTCATAATCTCAAACTCTCTCTAAGTCAAAAGTTTGAGATGAAAGATCTTGAAAATCTTAGCTACTTTTTAAGACTTGATGTGAATTATGATTCTAATGGTTACTATCTCTCTTAGACTAAGTATGTCTCTGATTTGATTTCAAAATCTAATATCTTAGACAGCACCATTGTTTAATTTTTAATGGAAGAAAACTGGGAACTTAGCACTCTTGGTGGAGAACCTCTCCGTGATCCTACTTTATATCAATAGTTGGTTGGTAGTCTTATCTATCTTATTACTCAACCAGATGTTACTTATACAGTGCATTGTGTTAGTCAATTCAAGAGCTCTCCTCAGACAGTTCATTTTGCTGTTGTATTTCAGATTCTACGATATGTCAAAGGCGCTATCTTCCATGGTTTATTCTATTCATTCTCTTCCTCACTATAGTTGACTACCTATTCTAATGCTGACTGGGGTAGAGATCCTTCAAATCGACTATCCACAACTAGTTTTTGCTTTTTCCTAGGTGATTCTCTCATATCCTAGCAAACAAGAAACAAATTGTTGTTTCCCACTCTCAGATTGAATCTAAATATCGAGCTCTTGTCAATACTACTACTGAGTTGGTTTGGTTACATTGGCTACTTAAGGAGATGGATGTTTCCTTTACAACACCCACTCCTGTTCACTGTAACAGTCAAAGTGTTATTAAGTGACATATAATAATGTCTTTCATGAGCAAACAAAACATATTATGATTGATTGTCATGTTACACTCATCTGATGCGTGGCACCCTTTAATTGATTTCTATCTTATCTTTTTTATCAGCTTGCAGACTCTTTATAAAATCCTTTCATGCTTCGACCTTCCAACATCTAGTTTCCAAACTCAGATTGGTCTACAGTCACCCACCCTGAGTTTCAAAGGTGTTAGAATAAAAATTCGATTGTAATCCTAGTATCTAAATCTAATCGTAGTATATCTTACTTTGATCTTACTGTATCTAATTATGATCCTACTATGTTTGATTATGTATCTTATTATGATTCTATTATATCTCATCATGATTCCTTTTTCCTTCTTATACATACATTGTAAACCTATATGAAGGGTGTTGTATAATGTAAATCTCATATCAATACAATATAAATTCCTTCTCATTCAACTAGGACTTGCTTTTAATAAAATATATAATTATATTTCTAAGTTATGATTTTGTCGAACACTTTAGTCTTTCCGTCATTTTTAATAGATTTTGCCTTTAAATTACTATGAAAAAATTAAAATACCCTATAAAAACTTCATTTTCCATACAATCCCAAAACCACAAAATACACCATTTTAAACCCAAAATTGCCTTCACTATAATTATTGTATTCTCTATAATTAACAACCAAAATACATATGCCAAAAATAATTTATTTCAAGTATTAAACGCGAAAGAAAACCACCATAACAAATAAAAAAAGACTTCAAGAAATTTGAAAAACAGAGATGGGTATAGAAAAGTGAACATGACAGCCAACGCACCAATAGAAAGCTACTTGTAAAGAGACAAAACAAATCAGCAGCTCAAACTCACTCAGCCAAAGCTTGGTTGTGTCCCTTCCGATGTGGGTTTTTTTGGGGTTTAATACTTGAAAGGAATATTTAGATGAAGAAGAAAGGGAGACAAATAGAAATAAGTAGATATTGGTCTTCGTAAAGGGCTAACTCTGCAATCAATCAGAGTAGCTTTTGAAGAGCAAAGGGCTTCAAAAGTGGGTAATAATAATAATTTTTCCAATCACAGAGAAGTAATAATAATGTTTCTAAATAAAAATATTGAAAGGGGGTAATGCTTCAAAAGTGCACCAGTTCCCAGCTGACCCGATTCTATGCATATCCGAACCGATAGTCACATCATTGAACTATAAAAGAAAAGAAATAAGCCCTAACAACATACATTGGAAAAGAAAACTATTGAAAGGCGTAGATGCAATCTCGGATTCTTGACAATATCGAGCTGGAGTAACCATGAATGGCAATTCATAACACGATTATATGTACAAGTGTTCATGAAAAAATACCTGGAAAAGACATGTTCTTACAATGAACAACTTTAATGTTTTTCCCATTCTAACTAATAATTATCATGTATATCCTATTAATAAGCACAAACTAAAGTCTCCCAATAGTACATCCTATTAACAATTTTTAGGGGGAATGTGCTGCCTTAGCGAGATTAGCACATTCCTAATTGTCGATCTTATCAGCTAATCCTCGTGATCATCCTCTCCTTGAATAACACGCCTTAACCTCAACAATTCACGATTATCTTGATTCAAACCTGCACCTAGCAAATTATAATTTTGCATTTCAGATGAAACCCCTGCCTCATTTTGCCTCTCCTCTGTATCCTCTCCATAGTTGTGGAGCCTACGACCAATGAGATAGCGATCATCACGTATAGAGTTGTGAAGATTGGTGAACCAAACATGGAATCTCTTTGCACAAAAGCATAGAGCACTGAAGCAGAGACATCCCAACCATGCAAATCGGTACACAGCTGAGTTCACTACTAACGGGTACCCAAGCACAGGAAACACACCTCTTGCCAATACATAAGGCACACATAGAGCTGTTAGGAGCTTCATTATTATAGGGAACACAATCTCTCGCAGGACCCAGAGACATTGCAGCCTTGAGAAACCATCTTCTCTTACCCTTTCAAATTTTAGTCGCCAGCTTTCATCCACAAGTGGCATCATATGGTCTAACATCACCTGTTCAAGCAACAACATATTGATAGTGTAAAAATAATTCGTCTCTCATCCTTCCAAATTATATCTTTTTACCCTGTCCAAAATTCCACAGCAAACTCAAACTAAAACAAATACCAACGTCATACAGATGCAGATATTTTCAAAGAACTTGTATTTTGGCTACTGTTTGCCACAGTTTCTAACCTAGTGACATCCTTAAATATGTTTAATATATAATCACATTCTGGCCATTCAGAAAAGAAATCTCCAGTATGCTTATTGATCAAGTAGTATTGCACAAAGTTCAATAACTCACCAGCCTGGTCCAGATCTTAAGAAAGATAAGTCCCAATGCCCAGTCCTGATACAGGAGGAAAACCGGGCTTTCATCCACAGGCACCCGCATAGGCACAATCACCAGAAGTTCAAAGAGCAGCCCAATCAATATTGGGATGACAAAAATCTAGAAAAGCGGCAATTTTTAAGAGCCGAAAGTTAGAAGTCGCAACAGCATAAAATGATAATTAGGTTTAGCAAATGAAGACTGACATGTGAAATAACAACCAGAAAAACTCATACCCATATTGATAACAATGCAGAGCTCTTGAGAACAATGCCACACCACTTCCAGATTTGACCAAGCAAAATTGTCACCCTATTAGTTCTAACTTGTTCAATAGAATATCTGGCTCCAGCTAATGCAGTCCAAATGACATAGCTTCCAATTATGAAGGCATAAAGATCTATGGGAAGACAAAAAGCAATAATAAATCATCATTCTCAACTCGCATGCATTTTATATAACTGGAGAAATCCAACGAACCAAATTACCATTGCACTTGATACCATGAGTTAATGGGAGAAGAGGAATGGCATTGAAAAGGGCACGCCCAAGTGATATAGGTACTACAATCAAGGCAGAGTTAAAGACAAGCAGAGTCATCCAAGCTACAATCAGCAAGAGAACAATACGAAGAACAAAGCTGTACCTGCTAAAAGACAAACTTTAAATATTAGTTCACACTCACAACAACTGCAGTTGTTTTGAACCACGAACAATGGTGAAGTGCAACAACAAATAAATGATGATGTAAGATAATAAAATATAATCTTAAGAGAGAACAGCGATTATCATGCATAGTCTTCTCCTTCTTTCATCATGACCATTTTAAACAATTAAATACTGAAGGATCAGTTGGCAACACAGAATGTATAACGTTGCAAAGAAAATAATAGTAAATCATTCAAGAAAGATTACATTAACAATTACAGAACATCTAAAGATTAATAGAGAATAGCATACGATAGAATACCACAATTACAAAAACGTTTATTTCCTTTGGTTTAAGGTTCAATTTAAGAAGTTCCAAAATAAGGCAATAGCAATTATTGGGCTTAAAGGCACATAAAATTTCTGCGAGCATGAAACCCTACAATTAGAAAATTTTTATGAAAGCATGACCAGATAAGCCACATTCTGACTGCTGGATGCAAAAACAGGATGTACATAGGATTGGCACCACTGAAGCTTCAGCAATAAGATGGAGGCAGCACGCCAATGGGCAAATCTGGCTGAAAATGCTTTGAGCATTCCCAATATAAATTTGCAAACACACAAAGTAACTTGTAAGAGCAAGAAGAAGAGCTCAAGAAGACATAAAATGCCACAGATTGAAGTGATGAGTGATAATTATGATCTTCACATATATTATAAAGCATGACCTTAACAAAGTTGATCAGGAGAAGAAGAATAAATATGCCAATCCTAACTATTGGAATTGAGAGTTAAATTTACTCAAAGTGAGTTTGTTTGAAGAAAACATGCTGGTGGTAGGACTTGAAAAATCTGAAAAGGTACCATAGAGAATAAAAACGCAACAATTAGGTAATAGCACTGAGAAGTCATCTAGACTCAAAATTCTATATTTGCTGCTGCAGAATTTATCTAAAAAGAAGACATACAATAATAAATGAGTCTCAAGGATACACTAAAAAACTAAAATAGTTACGCCTGACAAACATGCACTTGCATGATGGAAGTGATGTTAATCAAATCGGAAAGATTAATCATGTTTTGGCAGATATACAAAAAAAAATTCCTTTTTAAAAAGTGTAAGAATGGGTGAACAATATATGCAGAATGATGTAATTCAGACAAATTGAAAGAGTTAAATAGTGAAATATGTACTCTGAATCAGATTGTTCATCACTATCATCCTCCTCAGCAGCATTAGAGCTTCCTGCCGCAAGAAGATCTCTGTTTTGATCATCATCAGCAACAAGTGCCACCAATGCTTGATCTTGGCCACCTAGTTGTACTGCCGGAAGTCTATCTTGCCTTCCTGGCTCTGGATTTCCATTGTCCTGGCCACCATTGTTTTCAGGTCTTGGAAGTAAAAAGTCTGTTGAACCAAGTGCCCAGCCAACTGCAGTAAACCAATAGCGGAGGAGGGATTTGATTGTAGTCCGCAATTTAAAATGCTCGATGGCAAATGGAATGCAAATTTGGAAAAGAAGCATGTCAGCTGGAATTTCAGTAAATGGATCAGAAACCCTGTAAGAAAGGTACATCCATACATCAGAGGACAGGAAAAAAGTGATGAATCATCAGTGGAACTGCAAACTTATTGCTGAGTGCTTACGATATGTCCAAAGGAAAAATGAAGGGAGCCATGCGCATTGCAAGTTTGACAGGTAAAAACACCAGCATGACAATCAAACTTCCATAAACTGCAACAGACAACAAAACCCTGCGAGCATGCTTGTGCACAGGATCATCAATCAAATCTCGAAATGGGTTATAGTTTGGATCAGCTGGATCTCGAAGGAAATACAATACTCCAGGACGTAATACCTGACCACAAAAAAAGGAAAAAACGTAACAATTTAGCAAAAACACAAAATTGCAGAAATTGTGCATTGTGATAAGATCAATACCCCTCGAAGAAGACTGACAAAGATGCTTATTTGTAGCATATACACAATTCCTACAACCCAATGTACCAATGAGCTTGCCAAAGGAGAAACCGAGAAGAATTGAACTCTCTGAGCCATGGACTTCCCAAACATCCTTATAGTGCAAACATCCAACCACCAACCACACATCAAAGGAAATACGCCAAGCTCAATAACCAAAAGAAAGGCAACCTTAATCATAGTCATCAAATGCCTCATTGCAGCCAAGAACTGCCTGAAAAGGGATGGAATTGTTTCTGCTATGGAAGCGATACCATAAAATCTCCCCATAGTCAAAGGCTCACCCTTCGTGTAACGAATCAAAGCAACAATTCCAAGATAGAAGAAGACTAGGGAGAATATAAATATGTATCCAATAGCAAGAGTTGTAACATCAGAAAGTCGTGATGTGCCAATACTCGCCCCTTTTAAGAGATCTGCTGACAGTGGAGTGCTTACATTCTTTGAGACTTCATTTAGTCCACTTGCATTTACTTTTAACATATCTGCAACCTGACCAAGAAGTCCACCATCTTGGCCTTCAGATGTCAAATTTGTAACAACAGTTAATGCATTCTTCAAAGTAAAATTTGCTATGGAGAGGGCAGTATCTGTAAATGGCATAACTGTTGACAATAATGGTCCACTTGCAGACGAGAAAATCCATGATACGTGATAGAGAATGATACGTCCGAGTGAAAAGGGTACAAAGATCACGATACCAAGGAATATCATATTGCTAGCAAGAACCTGCAGATTAGCAAACACTGTGAGAAAACTCCCCAACAGATGCAAGTAAGCAGCTAAAAGTTTTATTAATCCTCACTTCCACGTGATCACACAGAGCGGAACAGCAAACATGCTCCTCATCCACCAAGGGAGAGGAATTATCAAATAAATTATTAGCTATAAGAGAACTAAGAACTGGAATGGACCAGCCAGATGGACAAGTCAAATCATAAACTAGACCAACGAATTTTTTGGTCAAATCTGGTTTTATTTTTAATTTCTTTATTTTCCCTTAAAAACTGTTAATACATTGATCTCTTTAACGTTTCTAATCCCATTTAACTGGTTTTAACTGAGACTAACTGGTTGAACTGGTGAACCAGTCAACTATCCAGTTTTGAAGGCACCTATAGCAAAGAGAAACGTGTTGAAGGTAAACTACACGCCTTTTTTCTTTTTAAGAAAGAAAATTTGAGTAAACAAAATTTCTGCCAAAAAGGAGAAAAAAAAAACATTTCTGCTTCACATTTAAATAGTAATAAAGGTGAAAATAAAACAACTAGTAGCAAGTTAAGCTTATTCGCAAAGCAGATACATGATAAAATTACTCAATTTCTATCATAAAAGTTCCAGAAAAAGAAAAAAGAAAAAAATTTGGACTCACAGTAAATGCATTTTCAACTAAATGGAACACAGGACCCTGCATGCCAACAAGCTCATCGAAGGGAACATCTTCAGCACCATCAGCATCATCTAAACCATCAAACATTTGTTCAACATGAGCCTCCAGACGAGCTGCCTGCATCTCCCATCGAGCAGCAACATTTTCTGCATTTCTTCTGATTATTTGACCAGCCCCGGCAATTCCTTGTCCTCCACCAGCATCTTCAGCATTTGCCTCACCAGCAAAATTTCTATTTGCTTGCCCTGGTTGCCTTCTTGCAGCACGGGCACCGTTTCTGTCACCTTCATCTTCTCTCTCAGCATCCTGACCTCCAAGCTCTCTCAAATGCCTAAAGTAATCTCTTAACGAAGTGGCCCCAAGAAAAATGAACACAATACTTGCAGAAAGTAGGAACCCATGCAGACAATCAGTAAGAATAATTGTAGTGGATATATGACTTAAAAATAATCTCTGGGCTTCACCAAAACTCCTAACAAAAGCCAAACGCCATATCCAAAATGTTATGAAGGGTATAATAAGGAGCCAAACAGAAAGAACAAAGCTGAGACGCAAAAAGAACTGCAGAACATGGCAAGCCTTCATTGCCATCCCCACTATAAACTCCTGAAAAGGAAGCCTTGCCGGGGCATTCTCAGCATAAACAGGAGAGAAAGAGAATGCGTGCTTGCAGACCTGGCACATGAAGTATATCAATTAGAAAAGTACAAAATAAAAAAGAGGACTCTAATTCTGTAATAACAAATCGAGATCTGTTCAATTTTGAGAAGCAAACCACCAACTGCTGAAATAGAAGCAACAAGCCCCTTTCTTTGCTTGCAGTATTGTCTCTCACAAACAATTTGTTTACTTGAGAATACGAACTCATAATTTCACAGAACTAAGACCATGGATTTTCGCATTTCCATTCCACATGTTACTTCTCCTCTTCGCTTGAAGATAAGACTAAAAAGCAGCTTCGTTTGGCCTGAATCATTTATTTCATTCCTTTTATCAACAGAAGTCATGCACTTCATCTGTTTTATTAGAACTGTCATCCCTAATTTATGAACTTTCAACTTCAAAATTCCTACATATCTCTTGGGTCTACCACATCCACTTACTCACAAACGATCAAATATATCGGATAAAATATAGCCCCATTTCCCAGAAGCAAAAATGAAAATCATTTTGCACGATAGGAAGATTAATTCAAAAAGATTCTTTGGTAGCTTCAAGAAAATAATGAGCGTCAAAAATCCAAAATTAGACCTTGTTCAATCAATTTTCAACGTTTGAGACCAATCAATTGAACCCAAAATCGCAAAATCCCCAAATCCCCAAATTAACAAATTCAATCAATTACAAAGATACCTCGCATTGGCGAGCGTTGCTGTGATTCAGCCACTGGAGAAGACAATCCTGGTGCACAAACTTAATACTTCCGCTACAAGCACACGGATACCGTAAAGGATTCTCCGCATCTCCCGGGTTCCTACAGATCCGGCAAACATCCTCCTCCTCCTCATCGTCCTCATACTTTGATGCCGATGCCGATGCCGCCGCCGCCGCCGCCGCCGCCGCGGACGAAGCTCCGTTCCCCTCCCCTTTATCAAATATGCGATTCGATGCGGTAGAACTCGATGAAGATGACGTGGAGGATGGAGATGACGGTCTTAGGGTATCATTAGCGTCTACGTGATTTGATGGCGGTAATAGAGGCGCCTTCCCAGAGGCGATCTCCATGAGAAAGTTTAGGTTTACGAGAGGAGGAGGGCAACGAATCGAAGCCGGGATTGACTCGGTGAGTTTAGGGAACGAATTGGGATTGCAAACGGAAGTATAGATTGAAAAGCGTTTCTGAGATTTTAGTTTCCTTTTCTTTTTTTCCGTTTGATTTTGCACACATGGCTCCGTCGGAGCATAAGGTTTTAATGCTACGGTTGGCTTGTGATGATAACGAGGCGGTTGGTTGACACAAGACGATGGAAGACGTGGAACTTTGAGATTGGTGATTCACTAGAATAACTTGATAGGCCTGGTAACAATATCACTGATTAGTTTTGATAAATAAAAAAATATAATTTTTTTTTGAAAATTCAAAATAAATAAAAAAATATTATTAGTATATCGTTTGTCTCCGTTCCACAGTAACATTTCAATTGGTTTTGAACGAATGCAGTTACAGCGTTCCGTAGCATAATTTTTGTTGAAATAAAACTCAATCGGTAGCTAAATTTATTCGGTAGATCAAAAATGTCAGATTTAATCTTTTAGATTAATTTATTTTTCAAATTTATATAAAATAACTAAAATGATCTAATTTCACTTTTTAAGTCAATTTAATTTTTAAATTTCTTTTTATTTTTATAAATTAATAATTGATTTATTGATTTTTCATCTCTTTATGTACTACGCTACAAACACTCATATCAAACTTTTTCGATATTTATAAAAATAAATTTAAAATTTATAAAAGTATCATTTTTTATAATATAATAAAATTATAAACATCCATTATAACTTTAATTTATTCAATAAAAAAATAATTTTATAAACAATAATCTAGCCAACTCGAAAATGTTAATTTTTTATATTTTAAAATGTTCAAATTAATATATATTTATAAACTCAAAATTGTCAATCAAAGTAAAAAACCTCATATTTTCTATATTTTATAATTAATTAATTTTTTAATAAATTAGCCGACTCGATCCTAACTACAGTTTCAATAAATATTTATATAATGATAAGTCAATTAAGAATAAAAGTTAAATTGACTCAAAATGTCAAATACTTTTTAAATCATTTTAAATAAGTTTAAATTAGTCTAAAAAGTAAAACTAAATTTTTTTTAATCATTTTATATAAATTCAATGGCTAAATTGGCCAAAAATGATAAATTTGACCTTTTTAATCATACTACACAAATTCATGGACCAAATTAAACTTTAGTTCAATTTTTATAATATTTTTTAGAGTTTGAGCAAACTGTTTAAGAAATATTAAACACTATAACTCTTAACTTTTAATTAAACTTTTTGGACAATCATATTTACTATTTTTTTTTCTTGCCAATTCAGCTAATTAAACAATTAGCATCATTTTTCACCATTTTAAGTTAAACAGTTATATAAACAAATGTCGGCTAATAAAAGTTAATTGCTAATAGTTAATAGTTACTACAACAACAACTACTAAAATATTTATAATATTGTCCTCCAAAATAATTTGATTTAATAGTTCAAACGCACTAAATCTCATTCTGGTGATCGATCAAGTCGTAGAGTCAGACTTGGTAGCGGAGATAGTAAGATTTTACTACATAAAATTGTAATGAACAATCAGTTTAATTGATTTCTACTTCCATACAAATTCTCTCTCTCTTGATTTCAAACTAAGAACCCTAATTCCAAAATTGAGAATTTCTTCTCAGATAGAATAGCATATCAAGGTGAAATGAATTTCTTCCTATATCAGCACCTCTTACAATATTGAAAACTAAGAAACCCTAAAAACGAAATAAAATATAAAAAAAACAATTTAAATAAGACCAATTATGTTAATAATCAAATCAAAATTAAAATTGATTTAGTTTGAATTAATAATCAAATCAAAATTAAAATTGTGGTTTAAAAAAAAATTAAAAATTAAACCAAACTATCAAAATTTCAAATCAAATCAAATGTTTTAGAGCATTTTAAAATAAGATAAATTAAATATTTTCATTCATCTAGTCAATAAGAAAAAAAATTAAAACTATATTTAAATATGAAAATTGATTAATACCAACGATGATATAAAGCACAAATAAATTTAAGTAATTGCTTAAAATTTTCAAATTAATTCTTGTATATGTCTGCTCTGGATATAATCAAAAACAAGTTGTATATTAAGCAATTTATCTATATAAATATATGAAAGCTGAGTCCTAAAAATTTATGTAGCATTATTTTAGAGTATTAAGGTATTTATGTGGCAATGTTAATCTATTGGGTTGGAAATAATTTTTATATTTTAAAAAATTATTTTTAATATTATTAATAGAGAATTTAATTAATATTTTTAGTTTTTAAATAATTAATAATATCATTAATATTTTAAAAAATTTTCATTTTTTTATAAATAATTAATAATGTCATTAATGTTTTCTCTTTCATTTTCTTTTTTTTTTACTTTCTTACTTTTATAAAATCTATATAAATATCTATTTCAATATAAATAAAATTAAAAGAAAAAATCACATCATGCTTTCTGTCAAAAATAGCTAAGACTTTTTGTTTGGGCTTTTATGTTTTAGAGGAGCCCCTTTTATTAAGATTTGATTAAATTGATACGTATGTTTTTTTTTTTTAAGAGAGATGATAATATTTCTCGAACTATTTTCAAATCAGGGCAAATTTTAATGAATTTTTTTTATGTTTTTAATCTTTATTGATTTATTCCACATTTTAGGCTATTTAATCAAAATGAATTTAATAATAATTGATATTTAAAAACATTATTTTAAAACTACTAAAATATTTTTAAAAAATAAAAATTTAAAATTAATTACAAATTTGACTGATGTATTTATATATTAATATATTGATCATTTTGCAAGAATCTATGAAAAAAATATTATTTTTTTATTTCAATTTTTTGAAAGCAATAAGTATAATATATTTGATATTTGAATTATTGAAATTGATTATTTGTTATAATAAAAATAATATTTTTATTTTTAAACATTATATAACATCCGCATGCAAAATGCGACTAGTTGATATATAATTTCAGTGAAGGAAAAATTATTATTTTGCCCTTAAATTTTGATCAAATTAATAACTTCGTCCATGTATTTTGGTTAAATAATTATAAAGTCTCTAAAATTTGGTTCCATCTCCTTCCGTGTCAAATTTAACAATTTTTCATTGATTTTACATAAAAAAAGCTAAAATACCCATATTGTGGGCCCATAAACATCTGAAATCAATACTTATATATTCAAATAAAATTGCTAGACCCAATTAAGTTAAACCATCCCCTAAATGAAAGACAAACCAATCTGGACCTAGCCAAATCGGAGGCAATTGAGAGAAATCTAGAAATTTCAGTTAAATTGAACCCAACCCACATAATAGACCAAACCAGAGCATTGTCCAGTTAACTTAGGAGAGTGCAAAGGGGAAAAAGGCCCCAAACTCATTTCTCCCCATTACAGAAGCAATGATCTTTCTCCCATCCTCTCCGGTTATGTGCCGAAGCAATCCTCTCTCTCTGCCGCGCTCTGCTACGCACAGCTCGTCAATTCCACAACTACAACATCAGAGAATATACCAAGCGTCGTACCGTCGCCCTGCATCTGCAATTTTCTTTGCTGTTTGTACCACCAAGTCGTCTTCTTCTCTTAGAAAGTACAATTTAAAATTGTCGGAGTCCCTTACCAGGTCCCCCAAGTAACTTCCATTCCAATTGCCTGATTAATATAACATTAAAAATTTAATAGTGTGCTAAACACTAATTTATATAATTTTTAATAATATAAATAAATTACATAATTTATAAATTTTAATGATAAAAAAGTTATTATTTTATATTAAAAAATTAATTTTTTATTAAATTAAATTATGTTAAATATAATTAATTAATTATAATATTAATAATATGATAAATTGAAGATTCATATAATTTTTAATTATTTAAAATAAATTATTTATTTATTGATTTTAATGAAATAGTGAGTTAATTATTTTTAAATTAGTTTTAGAATAAATCAAATTAATGAAATTTACCACATTTCATTTATCTCTGTAAATTTCAATATTTTTAATCCATATTCTTGAGCACATGTCTATCTACTAATTTTTACTTTAATAGTAAAATATCATTGTCACGACCCATTTTCATGGGCCGGACCGGCACTAGGACCTGGGTAAGTTTAAGGCCCCCGAGGCTCGTAATAAGCCTAATCTCTCATTTCAACACCATAATTACATGAAAATATTCTACAAGTTGGCCCTTTATATTTTTAATGACTCAACTATCACAAGGCCTTATTTTATTCAACTCAATCATTCCCATAAAATCTTACATACACTTAACATTATTGTTACAATCATAAATCTTAACATAACTGCGGATTTTCTACTACTGTATTACTACAAAGAATTCTAAATAATTCTATCTTATACCTTTACATATTTCTTTAAATAACTTCATAAGAAAG